>PRKT01000091.1:406931-436216 GCA_003671525.1 Saccostrea glomerata | reverse complement strand
CAATCTATCCTAAGACCCAAGATGCATCAACTGACAAAGTTTGATGATTCTTAGCCAGTTAGGGCTGAAGATATTTAAATGTAACTATAAAATACTATAAGTAGGTCATGGTGACCTACTTTTTGATTGAAATTTTCTGAGAGTTATGGCCAATATTCTAAAAAATTAACGGACACCGCACGACACACACCGCACAAATGGCCATAGCATTAGCTCTTTGAGCCTTTGGCTCAGAAGAGCTAACAATGGAAATACATCTTTTCCTTAAAAGCATTCAAATGCATCAATGCTTAGTCCATCAATGCTCTACATTGCTATTTGAAAACTCCCTAGTATAAATACTAGTAGTGACAAACACATTTTTGTCCATTTAAATAAAAGAAAAAAATTGAAAACTTAAATAAATGAATTAGGCTTTCTCAAGAACCAAATAAAACTACAGTAGGTAATTCAAACCACTTAATTAGCTCAATTACTCATTTTTGGACCTAAATGTTGAATCTGAATGAAATTTGATGAATATATATATAAAATTTTGCTGAAATCATGGCAGAATTCAAAGGGTCAAAGTCACACAGTCAAAAGGTCAATGACAGAGACTCATTACACAGATAGACTGCACCTACCAATCTTTGAATGAAGTTTGAAATATAATGTGTACACATGTAATACCTTCAGCAGTTTCTCAACAGGGAATGGCATATTGGTGCAAAATTGTCGAATTCTTTCAGACACAGTAAAAGTATCTGTAATTACCCCATGGTGGTGTTGTTTAGCTGAAACTGAAATCAAAAGAGAACCACTCAGTTATTACTGTTCTAGTTTTCCCCCTTTCATAATGTTCACTGTAAAAAACAACTCATCTTTTTTTTAGATTAAAACAACTCACCTACAATAATAATCTATCATTAATACAATTCATATAATGATTACTTGAATTCTTTTAGTGGATTTTTGAAGAAAAACCTGATCATTTAAAATATATGTACAATTAAGAAATCAATAAAACATAAACTATACCAGTCAACAGGGGGAAAGGGGAGGATACTGTTAGGAGTATACTACACATTTTACTGTTACACTAAGACTCTGAAGGTTTAAATCATTAACTTTGCTTACTGATTCTGTTAATGAGTATGGCTACAATAATTACTTACCCAAGTAAATTTAGTTTAATTAGAACAGCTAATTACCTTAGTATATGAGTATGGCTAGAAAAGTTAATTATACTTAAGTATTTTGTAAATGAGTATGGCTTGAACAGTTACCTATCTGAGTATTTTGTAAATGAGTATGGCTTGAACAGTTAAATACCTTTGTATTTTGTAAATGAGTATGGCTTGAACAGTTACCTATCTGAGTATTTTGTAAATGAGTATGGCTTGAACAGTTAATTACCTTAGTATTTTGTAAATGAGTATAGATAGAACAGATACTAAACTGAGTATTTTGTAAATGAGATGACTAGGACAGTTACTTACCTGAGTATTTCGTAAATAAGATGAGTATAGCTAGCACAATTCTGTACAGCACTTTCACTCCTTCCACTAAATAACAGTCGAGAATTCTCACCTGCAAAGTAAACCCCAAAATCCAGCATTAGCTGTGGTTCTTTTCAAATGAGAACCTTAACAAATGTCTAGTGGCTTGATCAACATGTTAAAGAGAGTGTGCATTTTAAGAAAAAAGTTCGTTACTGCTTTTTGTGTGATCAACTTTGTCATGAAGGCTTGAATCTAATGGATATTTACTCAAAAAAGGTTTCACTGATTTATTGCTAATAGATTAAATCTTATCGTATAGCACAGATCTTTTCTTGATAAAACACCAATAAATGACCAATTTTGTTTACTTTTAAAATAAATAACACATGGTTGTGTGTCTCATTTCTACTATCTATTGCAGTCAATGACCGATAGTTACATAGGTATAGGTGAGGAGTTATCTCTCCTGGCGGTACTCTTCAATCCTCATGATTTATGTGTTGACACACACATCAGATCTTAAAATTGCTAAATCTTGTAATATAAAATCATTTAACAAACATACAGATACATCTATTTTTATATAAAAAGTTCTTTTTAACCCTTCATGTGGACCTTTCCATAGTAAATTTAAATCCTTTATATATTTTACAAAGATATATATTTTTTATTTTGCATTTTAAGTTTAATATTCTGTTGAATGTATAATGATTTAAAACAAGATGTCTTTGTGAAACACTATATGCACCCGGCAGAAACAAAGTTTAAAAAAATTTTTAGCATATAGGTCACAGTCAAGGTCAAAAGGTCATTGATCATAATGTCATTTGAACTTTATTAGTGGAGTATGCATACCGATTCGTATGCAAATATGAAGTCTCCATCTATGGTTCAAAAGTTATGGTAAAAGTTCCAAAAAGCTATTTTTAGCATATAATTTACATGAAGGTCACGAGGTAAATGGCCTTGGTGTCATTTGAAAGAACTTTATCAGTGGAGTATGCATACGAAAAATGTAGTCTGTATCTTCTATGGTTCAAAAGTTATGGCAAAAGTTCGAAAAAAGCTATTTTTAGCATAAAGGTCTCAGTCAAGGTCACAAGGTCATTGACCTTGATGTCATTTTTATGAGTTAAATTAGTGAAGCATGCATACCAAATATGAAGTCTTCATCTCTTATGGTTTGAAAGTTATGGAAAAAGTTCGAAAAAACTATTTTTAGCTTGTAGGTCACAGTCAAGGTCAAAGTCATTGACCTTGGTGTATTTTGAAAGAAAATTTTTAGTGGAGTATGTATATCAAATATCAAGTCTCTACCTCTCAAGGTTCAAAAGTTATGGCGAAGGTTTAAGTTGACAACAGACAGACAAACAGATAAACAGACAGGACAAAAACAATATATGCCCCGGATCTATCCGGGCGAAAAAAATTTGAATAAACCTTCGAAACTGAAATGCTCTTTGCCATTTTTAACTTTCTGTTTATAAATGCAAAATAATACAATCTACCTTACAACTCAAAAGAAAATAATGCAGCCCCAAATTTAGATGAGGCAATTCAGAGAGTAAGATACTTGAGTCTTGCATCATTATCAATTTATGATAAAAATATATGACTACTATCTGTCCTTCACAATACTGGATAAAACTGGTAAAAACTTTCTATTTCAACACCTATATGCGTATCAATATAAATCTGAGGTCAGGTCTGATAACAAAAATTAAAGACTATCCTAAAGTACGCAGAATGGTACAAAGGGGTACAAATACTGCATAATCACACAAAGGGATGATATATATTTCAAAATCCTTGATTTTTATCTCAATTTATAAATGATATCATTGATTCAATATTGTTCATGCATTTGTTACAATAGATTTCAGTTTCGATTTTTTTTAAAAATCAAGAAGCTAGATTTTAGACAAAAAGTGTAATATCTAAATATTAAATTTAAAAATTTTTTAAATTGTATTATTTTCATAGGTCACCTACAGATAATTTAATTTGTTGATATACCGGTATTTCATATACAGGTGAACATATTTCCTGTTTAGAATTTCCCATTTTTTCCATCTAAAATTAACGAGTACAATTAATACAGTATAGTACATGTATATGTCAGTTACTGCTATATTTACTACAGGGAAATACAAACAGTCAGGTGATTAAAACACTGTCCTAAAAGTTAATGAACCTATTCTGGAACAAGAACGGTGTACATATGTGTGAATAGGTGCATCACGACATTGTTAACTGTACACAAAATAAATGCTTTTTTAAATGAGTGACATATCATAAAGTATTCATCTTAGAATTTCAGTCATTCTTATATAAATTGATTTCTAGCATAAAAGCATTTTCAACAGAGAAATGAGAAACTAATTTTTTTATTTTTAAGGAAAAGCTTTAAAGATTCCAAAGACACAGATGTCATTTTTGCCATGTTTGGGAGAATGATATAGATCTACTGACTCCCTACTGAAGTTGACAAAACAGAAATTAGACATCCCAGGACTGTATTTTTAAAAACAATTCTGGTATATGACTATACAGTCTTGATACAGATGTATTTTCGTGCTTTGATGTATAATGATACGAGTCATTCTCATTGTTTTATGAGTCGTGCCACAAGAGATGACTTACAGAGTGAGGAGTACTTACAATGTGTGGGAAGGGTAGGTCAGAAAACAGCCACCACATCCAGGTATCAAACACTGATGTAATGTCACTGCTGTGTCGGACCAAGTACACATAAGCTGATTTCTGTAAATAAAATAAAACAGGTTCTACTCCAAAGTTTCTTACATGATTCTCCAATCATTAAACATATGCTCTCAGATAAAACATCCTTTTTTACCTATTTTTCCTTAACAACAATTTCTCTCTTTTAAATTATATTTTCAAGAAATGCTTTTACTTTAGTACTGCTTTTTTTGGACAATGTTGTTTTAAAGAGTTTCCCTTATATCATTCCTGAGTTCAAATTTTTAAATTATCAGCATTTTCTGTACTTTTACCTCCTGTTCCAATATTTAAAGCACAAATAGGTACAGATTTCAAGTTTTCTTTTTCTAATTATTTACCGCATATTTTTTGGTAAGGTCTCGAAGTACAAGTTTGGAAGCCTCCACAGCAACTTTGGTCTGCATGATGCAGGCATCTTTGGAGCGCAGTAAAGCATACATACAGTTAAAAGCATCGGAGGGGCCCATGTAATGGAGGAATATACTCAGCTTGGCGTACAGTGTAGGACAGTATAAAATTTCTGGATTGGTGTTTTGGATTATAGCGAGGATTTTGGCCACAGTTTTGGTTCCTTGTTCAGAGAGGTGATAGGAGGTAAGGTTACTAAAATCCACAAATGGAGGTAAAGCTATATCATCTGTGTTTCCTGGAAAGATAATAAAGTACTTGTGCATGTGTTCACTTGATAAAAATTATCATTGGAAGAATTTTAACACTTTACAAATATGACAAATAAATATAATTCAACCAATGGAGCTTATTAGGACATTCCTGTTACACTAAAAAAAAATACAACTTAAATATGTGGAATGTTTTCATATCTGAAGAAGATTCTAATTCCAGCTAAACATTAACAAAAAGTTGTATACATATATACATACTTATCAGGAAATACCTGTTATACTAAAATATTACTACTTAAATACCGCTATGTAGATGTTTCTATATCTGAGGAAGATTCTGATTAAATCAAGCTAAGAATGAACAAAAAGATGTACAACTTACTTTGGTGAAAAAGATCTTTCTCATAGTCATCATACAAATTGCCTTTGGCTTTATGAAGAGTTTCACAGACTTTGACCCAGAGTTGACCTCGGATAGTGTGGTGGGTATCCCACGAGTTCTTTCTGTGAAAGTCTTTAAGCTCCTTATTACTATTTTTGTACCCCTTTAGAAGGTGAGTCAGTTCCATTTCCCCATCAAATCCGTCAGCCTGTCCAGCTGAGCGTATGAGATTTTTATGATCCACATAGTGGGTAAAAGGAATGTTAACACTATCAGCCGGAATGACCTCAAATCCATTGGAAATCACATCCGAGTCCTCAATATCTCCTGGGGTGACCTCAGATTTACTCAAGGTCATGGAGTCACTACTTTCCATTTGACTAGAATCTTTGGGTTTCACATCCACTTCTGTTTTCACTTCGTACCTATCTTCAACATCCTTTGACTTGTTGTCTTCGCCTGTAGGCTTGTCAGTTTCTTTTTCTTGAGTTTTTATCACAATTTCTTCACCTGTTTTAGCATTATCAGTATCTTTTCCTTCTTCCTCTTTTAAACCTTCCTCCCTTTCATTGTCATCCTCGTTTTCATCATCAGCCTCATTTTCACTATCAGCCTCAGTTTCATTTTCATCCTGTTCACCAGACTCTCCCAGGTCTTCAGACTCCTTGACTATTTCTGCTTGACTCTCTTCTTCCTCTTTATTTCTTTCAACACTATCATTTCTGTCTATCTCTTCATCGTTTGATAGTCCTTCCTCAAATCCACCAATCACTTGTTCTTCTTTTTCTCTACCTTCTACTCCTTTCCCTAGATCAAACTTTTCATATTCAATATTTTCCTCCATGTCCTTGTCGGATAAATGTATTCAGATATCTATCCCATGATTGCACTGGTAATGAAGCTACTATCTCCCTTATCTAAATATTGCTTAATTTGAATGTTGCAACTGGGGATTAAACCTACAAAGAAAGGAAATTCATATTTTAATTTAAATGGATGAACACAAGTCTCGACTGTCATGTAACATATGGATGATTTTAAAAAGGTGCTAATGTATTCAGCTGATGGTCATTTCAGACAAACTTTTATAGGACACTGGAGGGAATGAACTACCTGTAAAATATATGGCCAACATTTAAAGAAATAATATTTTAGACATTCAGCACCGGAACTGACATGCTAAATATTTTATTGGTGTTAAGAAAAGTTTAATGCAAATGCATCTGAGTAATTATAGCCTAGCTTTTATGCATTTTTCACTTCATATTTGTTATTCCTTATTCAGTCAGGGGAGAGAGGTCTGTAACTGACAAGAATTAGCTTTCATATCAAAACCACTTAAAATTTTTAATCGATATATATTAAAATCACTAAAACAAGATTCTACAAGATATTTTATAAAACACCATGGTTGCAGCATTGAGATTCACGCTAGTGCATATGAAGATGAAAATTACTTCAGATCTGTACAGAATTAAGACCTTTCATATCCATACCAAAGATTAAATTTAATCAAATTAGTACACTCATTTTCCCAATGAACAGAACATGGTCCGTTTTCATCACAAGGAATTATCTTTGAACATTTGTATATGTGAAATTTTGTTGATGAAATGCTCTGCTAAAATGTTCAAGGACATGCAGTTTCACCAGATAAGAAAATATTTAGATGCCCTAATATGAACATTAATTATCTATCTGGAGAGTACATCTAAAAATTACAGCAAAATTTTTAGGTTACCTTGTTTGTATTGTAATGAATTGAAAACCCTAACTTTTCAGGCAGTATAATTCTAATGTCTTCTCTAATTGCATTAGTTTAGAAAAAACATCATACACTGTACAAGTGAATGCACATTTTCAAAGCTGAAACCATACGAGATCTATGACAGTCACAATAATTTATTGCATGAATCTGCCCTATTAAAACCATTTCAATTTAACACTGTCTACCAACATACATCCAAATTCATGACAATAAAGGAAATACAAGTTAGTAGATTTTTTTTTAACTGCCATTCACACTCTGAAATGAACTTCACAGAAAAAATATTACTGTACAGCAGAGAACATGTAGAACATACATGAACTGTACACATGCATATCAGACATTGAGATATTTTCTATAATAAAAGGCACATATTTAAAAGGCAGCTAAAATTCTTCAAGATTTTCAGATTGAAAGGGGATGTAATTATAAACATCAAAGTATTAAAAGTAAATCTAAAATGAGCAGCCTAAAATAACTGTTTTAATGTTATTATTCTCTGTTGAAAGTTAAATTAAATATATATAATTTTTATACAGATTCCATTACAACTTTCTTTCACTTGTTTATACACTTTATCAAACAATGACTGAGTAGGTCCAATAGAAATCAATAGTCCAGATATTTCCTTCAATTGAAGAGAAAGCCCCAAAGCAATCCCTTTCAAGTGCATTGTGCATGTATCATTTATTTAACTAGACACAAATATGCCAAATTGTCACATAAATGGCAGTGATGTAAAGAAAAGCCTAGACATGAAACTGTGTACAAAAACATATTTGTACTGTCAAGCAATCTGCAATACAACATACAGTGTCAGAGAACCAAGAAAAACACCGAGGCTCCATGGCAAACTTATACATCTTTAAAAAGAAAGTCTAAGTCCAAGGTCAATATCATTAGATCAAAAATCTGGAATCCAAAGAAAGGTCATTAGTGTCACAAAGAATACAAATGTAAAATAAGAATGGCCTTGTAGCAACCTTTCTGAGTTTATCGCCAAGGTTATAATTTTTCAAAAGTATCTCAAACTTCAAAGTAAAGGTCAGAAGGTACAAAAAAATTTCACAGAAATAGAAAGTTATCATCCCAAGGAATTGTGACATGTGGAATATGAAAACCCTGGTACCAACCATTCAAACAAACTATGGCCAAGGCTAAAGTTGGTTAAGGTATTTCAAAAGTAGGTTCAAAACAATTTTCAAATTCAACAGATTTAGCACGCAGGTATCATAGGAGCTGCAACAATGTAGCCCCCTACCTTTTTTTTTTTTTTAAAGAAAATTTAATAAAAATTGGAGCGGGCTATATTACAACAGCTATTCATGTTATCTTTAAACTACACAAAAAATATTTTTACAAGTCTTGTACAGAAAAAAAAAAATCAATTACCGGTATCATTTATCGCATTGGTCAGAGTACTTGCTTTTTGAGGAAATATTGATAGTTAAACAACCTGGAAATAATACAAGTTTCTAGGCAACAATGAATATATCAATAAATTAATCCTTTTCAGATTTTTTGAAAGAATCCTTAATGTATATCAACATGATTAAGTAACAAAACATGATGAGCTAAACAAAACATTATCAACATAAAAATGCTTTGATCCAATTGCAAAACAGTTTACATACTGTCAATTCACTCATTTTGTGGTGGTTGGGGTGGGACTGTGTGCCTGTGTGTAGTTTTCTTGTTTTCAAGGTAATAATTAAGAGACCCATGCAATCAATTTAAGTTCACTACCTTATTTGAATATTCTTCAATCATAAAATCAAATTCCCACAAACTATTGGTATTATATTTCTGTGAAATGTAAAACCAGAAAAATTTGACAGGACAAAAATAAGTGATTTTACAATACCTGTACCTCTTTATGGCAAACTAATATCCTTCACATCTTGATTAAATAAAAAAAATTAACCTTAAAAGATACTTCTGGACTCTTCCCTCCAAAACCACATCCGTTAACTCAAACATAATTAGCATGGACAGTAATTAATGGAATGTTAGCAATGTAAGATGGAGTCTCTTATTATCAATGAATGTAACAGATAAATATGTAGATAAGTGTATGTCCTTAGGCTAAGTATAAAATCAGGTCAAGATATCTTGTATGGTTAACTATTTGAAAAATATTTACAATACATGTCATTATCCTCATATTCCCCTTGTCTGTATGGTTAACTATACTTATAACCATGTTTAATACAAACAACAAACCCTCTGTCACCTGAGTGAGGCTGACTCAGCATCTAAATGACTAAGATATCTTTTACTTATCAATAAGAGATAAGGCAGTCTGTCAGTGTATGATTTATAATTACTTCAGAGTTTAAAAGTTCCTGGCCAGTCAATGAATCATCCAAAGCAAGGTATCCATCCTTAGTAATATAATGACTTATGCTGTGTTTTAGCTGCAATAATGTAGCCCTCTCTGATTTTTTTGATCTGCTATTTTCTGGAAAGCCCCCCCCCTCCCCTTCCAGAAAAAGGAGAGGGCTGTATTATTACAGCTAGTCTCAGACCTGCCTACCCTTTTCATTGCAAGGCTGTAATTTCAGTACATTTTTGGTGGAATTTCAGATGTTCATGTTTTCCTATTATTTTTTTTTACTATACTTTATTTTTTTCGAAACAACTGAAATTTTACATTACTTTTTTCTAAACAAAGCTGGTATAAACCTTTCTCAATTTTTTGTATCATCTGTTGGCAAAAAAGTGTTGTAAATTTCCAGTATCCTATATCAATCTCAATTCAACCGTAAACCCTTAATGGAGCATTTGATCAATTTGTATCAAATCACTTAATTGACGGCTTGCGTTTGAATGTTAAAACAAATCGTACATTATAACATCATGTTTTATCTTTATAACACTACATTTCTCTATCTTGTTCAAAGCAATGTTAAAATAAACTTAATTGAGCAAAAGAATGGCTGTACGTTTTGCAATATTGTTTAATAGTTAACATAAGTAGTGCCTTCTCGTCTTCTTCCGAATTTTCGCCATACCAGCTAGTTTACATGTAACTAGTGGGTTCATTACGTACATTATCGAACTGGTCCTCTTTGAATTACTTTTATAAGAATTTCTCATTTCATTTCAGCATGTCGTTTCAAAAGTGTAAAGTTAATATAAGTGGCGTAATAGCGTAATTTTGTGGTAAAAAGCCAAAGAATTTCGCCAAAAGTGGAAGGGTAGACAGGTCTGTAGTCTGTATTAAATGAAATGCAGAATTAAACTTAACATTATTTTGATTTGTCATTAATGATGGTAGTTATGCGACAAAATTTGAAATGTTCTTGAAAATTTGGAAATTATCAAATCTGTGAGCCGCGACTTCTTACTAGAGAGCAGTGGTAGAATAAGAATATATAGCCAAAAGAGAGTCATAACTGCATTTTTACACTATATATATTTCAGCGAAAGAACGATTTTTATAAAAACCTTATTGTGAGGTAATCTAAGCCCAATTTCCATGATTTTTTCAGGGACATATATACTAATAAATGGGATAGGCAACTCTCGCAAATTTCACGATATATCTCATAAGTCGCGATATTTCGTAAGTCAACTTTTAATCATATTTCTAATGGTATTAAATAATTCAGCTCAAAACTTTTAATTATCTATCAAAAAATCATTCAAGATTTGTTTTTAACACTGATTATACTGCTTATCTTAGTACATGTAGTACATGTAATTTTGTTTTATTCCATAACAGCACATGCCCTGATTGGCAGTATTTCCAAGAAATCTCCGATTTCAGTGTTTGTTCACTTTATATTTAAATTATATTATAATTTACGCATTAAAATCTATTTAAAAATCCATTCCAATACATAAAAGGAATAGATGACATTTATCAGAAAACAGGCTTTTTACTGGGAATACATTTAGTTTGAAAATCTTGTAGTGTTGTGTGTAATGTTTTGGGTAAATAAACATGGTGCTGAATGAGTTGCCTATTCAGATAGTATATAGGTCCCTGCTTTTTTCCACTGATTCATGCAGAATTCTTCAAATTTTCTCTTTTTAATATTCTTAACAAAATGATACACTAATCATTCAGAATAATTTATGAAACCGTCAAGACAAAACATTTTAGCCTCAAATTACTAATTACTATGATTTCTCAACAAATCAGAGTCTGAAAATTTTTATATTGTTTGACATGCAAAATCTCCACAATGCCTGCAGATAAAATTATTTTGAAATTATTTGAAGAAACTGTAAAAAAAATTCCACATTTAACAATGTTTTAGTCATAAAAAAAATGGGCAACAAATAACACAGCAGTTTATATTTTAGAAAAGTGCATTTTCAATTAAATATATTTAAGTGGAAACAAAATTATGACTCACTTAATGGCAGGCTATGTAGATGAAATCAAATTAGATAAAAATGCCAAACATGTGAATATCAAAGACACTTGTTTCAGAAATAAGATCATTACCCTTTAATAGTATAATAATAACACAAGGTGACTGTATCTTAAACTCTGAATTACATGGAATACCCCCTTCCTGCAGAATCGCATTTATTTAAACTTTAGGAGAAAATGCACTGACAAACTGTTTATAACAAATATGTCTTCCACAATAATTTATCTTCACAACCATATATGGTATGCTTGTCTTTATTTTCTTTAGACTCTGTAAACAGCCTCACAGTTCTGCTCACAAAGTGGAAAGTTGAATTCAACCTTGAAACAGTATGTGCTAATCTCGGGCAAAGAAGAAATAAAAAAATGAGTGGATTTAAAAATTCGATTCCAGTGTTCCATTGCAGTGAGTAAATAAAACTTGTTTACGTTCAATTTCCACAGAAAACATTATGATGTTTATCCAACGACTTTTACCTAATTATAGGAACAGATTTTTAGCCAATCAAATTCTCTGTGCAGGATCAGCATATACCGTTTCATGGTTGAGTAAACTTTTCCACACGGCGAGAAGAGTTTTGATACTGTTTACGGAGTTAAACGAAAACAAAGTTTGAAAGACATGCATGCCATATATAGTTGTGTAGATAAATTATCATAGAAGACAACGGTAATAACAATTTGCCACTCTATTCCTCTGAAAGTGTAAATGAGTGCATTTCTGAGGAGGGGGTATTCCGTGTAATTCTGAGTTAGATACCATTTGTTTAATAGCGAGCGCAGCGAGCTCAATAGACTAACGTGTATGAACAGAGGAAATTCGGATTGAAATCTGTACATACGTCAGCCAAATTTCTCTGTGCAACATTCCCAGAATTCCTGCACTACCCAATGTCCTTTGCGCGAATAAATCAAAAATAGTAAAAAAAATTAAAGGAACATTGTTTCTTACCGAAATCTTAACGAAATGATTTTGCCTTACCTTATTCAAAAAAATACCCCCATGCCACAACACCGGCCTTCACCTTGCCCTTCGGAAATGATACAAATGACGTCACCGGAAACTTACGAATTTTGACGAAGTTATGTCGGTTGCTTCCGTGAAACTCGGAAAACATGTTGCGATGCATAACATGGTGGCTAAAACATAGCAACAACTTAGTACTTGAAAAGAACGATTTAATGCAATCTCTTTTCCTTAAAACTAGCGTTTGCGTTTGGGTATTTCCGATTTTGTCGGAAACTTCCGAGAAGTTTGGAATCTCGATCCCGATGTTTGGGAAATGATTTCTTTTTATTGTTTAGTTTTATTCTTTTTGCTTTCTTTTTCTTGAATGATAGACAGTACATGTGTAGGTTTATGATAGTAAATAAACTGCGCTCGCCCCAACGGTCACACCGTAAAACATATTATTATCATGACTATGGGTTAAAAATTTAATTCCAAAACAAGTGCCTGTGGTGAATATAAGCATTGAACAAAGAATGTACAATTAAGTATTGCTCTAATTCTGTATGTTCTATCATTTGGATCCTCCTTCTTCTCCCTATTTAAAAATGTGTTGAATGATTAAGTTAATGATATCCGACCGGTGAAAAAATATGAACATTATCTGCTACTGACTGACATTTTGCAAGATATTTTTTGTTAATGTACTAACGTTATTAACTATATACTTGTGTGATTCTAATAATAAATTCAGTTAAAGTAATTGTGTATTACGATTTATTACAACCTCGGTAATTACTCTGAGACAATACGTCACTTATGTAATGTCTGGTCAGACTGTTGCCCGAATCGATCTCCAGAAGAATATTATTAAAATTTCAACGGAAATGTACTTCGAGGAAACATTTTTTACTTAGGTTATGGAAAGTTAAATCAATATTTCACTTACCTTTATTAATTCCTTTCTCTATAGTTTCAGTTTCACGATTGTTTATCAAAGTTTCAACAGAACTTTTTATTTTTAACACAAAAAGGCGTATTCGATATTAGATAACTTGTACCAATGATGTCCTATGGTAGAAGATAACACGCACTAAAACTTATTCGTTTTTCTCTACTGTTGCCAGCTTTCTGATCGGCTCAAATTAGATCACTTGTGATGATCATGAATAAATATATATTATTATAACAGTAAATTGATCCGAAGGGTCGTATCACGTCGAGTTGACAGGCACGGATCATCAGATCTAACGAGACGCGAAGCGTCGAGTTTGATCTGATGATCCGCGCCTGTCAACGAGACGTGATACGGCTCTTCGGATCAAGTTACTGTTATAATGATAAATTTATTATATACCCCCTTATAACTGGCTAAATATATTAAAATAAACATTTAGAGATCAATTGTATAATTTTTATACATTAAACAATGCACAAAAACAAGGGACTTTTTAACGCGCAAGAAAAATAACGTCATATTTCTGCGTACTACGTCATCAGTTTCAGAGAGTGGTGATATGGATTCAGAAAACAACATGTTGGTGATCCGGAAAATCGGATCACGACGTCACGTGATAGCGTAAATTCAACAGTAAAATTGAGTGATACACTTTAGGTATATAATAAAGGTCTTGTACACTTTATCTTTCTATTTTATGCATTTAAAAATTTATATTTATATAGATATTTATATAGATATTTATATGGATTTTCATGAAACATTAATTATTTAAAAAAACCACGAGAGATATAACTCTAAAATTTTAGTGTTTTTCACTATATAAATCAACGAAAAACGGAAAATATCATGAATTAAATGGTTGTAAAATGTAGGCGAGAATCAAGAGTTAGCGTGCGTAGTTCTTTAAGCAACAATAATGGCTGTGCTGATATAATAATGTTACAAGTCTTGATTTTAAACTGGATCATACTGCAGCTGCATGCTACTTTGTCACAACAATGCCTTATACGAGAAAGCACTGGCATTTATATGATACAATCTTGTCTTAATCAAAATTAATTGGATCAATTTTTAGTGTTGCTCAAGTCAGACTTGTTTTATGTTCTCGAATGCTATCATATACTTTCTCCCTTCCATGCTAAGGTTTCAAATAATAAAAAATCTGCAAATTTGATTTTAATGTTCATGAAAATATTTAATGTACTTAGGTAACCTCAATTAAATCCAATATTTGAATCAGAAAATTATTTAAGCTTTTACTGTCACTAGTAAACTTTTGTGCAACTCAGGTTTAGCTAGCCATTAATTATCAAAGTTAACCGCCAGTTTAATTTAGCTAACATTCATGCAACATGATCCTGAGCAACAGACACATAGATTTTTAAGACATTTCTTATTAAAGGATAAAGAAATATAATAAAACAAATATAGCCATTAGATTCTGTAATTTCCTATAACTATTTAGATCATGTAGAAAGCATAAAGTACTTGGTGCTCAGGTCTATATATCTAGGGATTAAACTCAGCAAAAGGCTTTATTTGTGTATAACCAATTAATTTACTGACTCCATTGCACATTTAAATAACAGACGTACACTGTAGTTCAAAATGTATCTCTACACTCAAACTTGCATTATTTTTCTTTTAGCTCTGCAGATATATATTTAAGGAATCACTGTCTAGTTAGTATAGTATGCCAGGGCATCAACGATAGTGGGAAACATGGGATAATTTGCATAACGGGCGAAGCCCGTTATGCATAAATTATCCCATGTTTCCCACTATCGTTGATGTCCCTGGCATACTATACTAACTAGAAAGTGATTCCTTATATTTTCATTTCATTGTGAAATAAAATTGTACATTAAGACTTTAAAAACTTGGACATAGATTTAAAATAAACGAGGATTCTCATGCCAATTTCGATAGTCCTCGCCCACTGGTGTCAAACACAAAGGCAGTCGCACAAGATTTACATGCATCTATTTGGCTTCCTTAGCGTCAGACACAGAGACAGATGCGCACGAGATTTGCATGCATACCAGGCCTCCTTAGCTCCTGACCTTTCGACCTGCCTAATTTACATTCCGGCAGAATTATCAGGAAATCAACTCCGCTAACTTTCAAAGGGTTATCATAGAGAAAAAAATTTAGAAATGGAAATATAAATATATATACATGTATATAAGTTTTAAATCTTTTCTGAACGCATTACTTTGTTACAGCAATTTAATATATATTTTCTGAATTTTTACCATTTGAGTAAAAACAAGTATTTTCATAATTAAAAAAAAAGTTTAATTTGGACTAAATATAAAGTAAAAGAAAACAATAAATAAAAAAGACAGTAATGTTGTGATAACACTGGTCAACAATTGAAAACAGAAAGATTTACATTCACAGTTTTAGTACTATGCAACTTGACTATGGGGTCACACCTCTCCCTACTCCCACCTGCACTCATAAACATGTCATCGACTAGGAGATAAAAGTAAAACCATTTGGCTTAAGAACAATAAAGCAATAATATTATGAGGTTCAATATTTCATTTGCAGGGCCGCACTTCTTAAAAATTGATAAAAATAATAACAAATAAAACAAATATTACATGGATTCAGATCTCATTAATGTGAACACAATCAAGATTTAACAGAGACTCTGATTTATCTAGATCTTTCTCCAGCAGAAACACATTTGAATTTACCGCTTTACATGCACTGAAATATAGTTGTCTATTTTCAAAAAATAAATAAAAAAAAACTTTTTCTGTGCATTTCATGCAACATGTGCCATATTATATAAACAATCTGCACTATGAGAGTGTGTGCACTATTAAAAATCTTCAGTCATAATTTTTTTCTTACACTAGATACTCTTAAGTATGTAGCATAGTCAAATATATTTTCAAAAAATAAATAATAACAATGTATTATGGCAGTTTGCTCCTATAAAATTCAATCCCTTTGGAAAACATTTTACTTGTTAAATCTGTCCAAACTTATTCGACTTTGGACAACATTTCCAGTCTTCAATATATGATTTACGGGATCTAACATTATACAGTGTTTGATAAACTTGACTGTGAGCAAATAAAGTTCAGAATTCTGGTCCCACGGCTTGCATACATTAAGGTGAGTGGTTGACAAAGGGTGGAACTCTCCAATACCAGGATCTGTTAACATCGAAAAATTCATTAACAATCATTCTATGGCATTTTCAGTGCATAAATATTGTACACTGTGTATATGAAATCAAAGTCACAAATAAACATTTCTCTAGTCTCAGGAGGAATAGTTCTTTTACTTACTAGTAAAATTAGTTCGTCTCAACCATGATCTTGATTTGATATCAATGTCATGGTCTTGTCTTTGAACAAGCAACATTGACTGAATTCACTAAGAGGTATGGCTTAAATCTAATCTGTCAAAAATTGCTTGATCATACCCAAAACAGAAATTGACTTAAATATTTCTAGGATAAATATGTACACGAAAATTTCATTTCAGTATGTGCAACCTCTGCAAAGACATTGAACAGAAACTGCAAATATTTCGAATTTTTGTAAGTCCAAGGGGCATAACTCTGTCAAAAATTGCTCATCGTACCCTAACATAACCTGATCTAGATATCATTATGATAAATCATATACAAAATTTCAATTCAGTATGTGCAGCCTCTACAAAGAAAATGAATGCAAAATGTTGGTGGACCAACAGACAGACAGACATACTGACAGACAGACAACAGTAAAGCAATTTGCCCTCACTTCTTTGAAGGAACAATAAGAACTTTTAACTATTCTTACCACTAGACTCAGGTGGAACAATAAGAAGTTTGATTCTTTTGTATCCAACAGTCTGCTTCTCAGTTTCACCAAAACTCAGGCACTTGATTCTGTTTTCTGTCATAATTTGCTTAAAGTTGTTGTGTAATGTTCTCAGAGCTAAAGAATCTAAAACAAAGACTTAACTTGTTTAAATATTGTTAAAATAGTGCACATTTTATGGTTCACAGTAGAATGTTGTATTGACCAGAAGACAACTGATAAAATTATTTACAAAATCTACGAGACACATGTTTTAGATCATCAATTCAGATTAACATTACATTGTAATTTCTAGTCAACCCTAACATATTTTTGTTTTACAAATACATAAAACATAAAACATTTAATAGTAAGGAAAAAAATTGAGATAATATTGTTCTATAATATTCATTACTTGAAATAGCCTGAGTCTGTCATATTCACATTTTGAAGTTCTGTTCCAAACATCATTTTGCATTAGCTCTAGGTATCTAATATGAACAAGTTTTAGCGCACCTTGACTGAGTTCCTGGACCTCTACAGTGGGGGAGAAGATACGACTCCCCCGGTTTGAGATGTTGGCCAGGGCAGAACCTCTATGGGGGGTGCTGTAAAAGATGACCCCTGATGTGTTGTGGACAATGTCTGAACAATCCGGACTTAGGTTACTCTGACATAGAACTTCCTTTACCAACAGCCCTGTATAGAAATTAAAACTTTAGTGTTAAGATGCTTATGTTTATAGATTTTATGTTGGGATGGCAAGCAAATACAGAATTTACAATGGGTTAATCACAAAACAATCTTAGTAATTGATCTGTTCATTGTATTAAGATATACATTATTTCTTGACAAATATGTTTTTAAGCAAGCAACATTTAAACATGTATATGCCTTATTTTCTTAATCACGCTCTCTCTCTCTCTATGACATTGTTCTAGTGAATCCTATCATCATTTAATCAACTTTTAATATATACATGTACAGTTGTAAATGGGTGCACTGACTTCATGGTGGTTACAAGGAATAAATGTATTTCATTCATGAATTTTAAAACATTAATCAGGGAACACATTTCATGGGAACATTGCCTACATAACTTATCTTTAAAGAAGCTAGATTTACCTCCCATTGAATGTGTGACCCAGATAATAGGTCGTGACCCCACCCCTGCAGCCTTCAACTTTTTTTGAAGTTCTGAAGCTCTCCTTGGCAGGGAACGCCTACAATACAGTTAAGGTAATACATGTACACAATATATATGGCAAAGAATTTCTCAAATTCTGAAACTTACTTATTGAAACATTGATACATGTATTTTGTTCTAGAATATAAAATCTCTCTTTAAATATAACAAGGCCGGGTCAAATTATGTCTTCCCTATATATTTTAATAAATTTTCTTGAATTGATTTTTACTACTGGAAAATCTAAGTCAGATTCAGCATCTGAAGCAAATATGTAAATGTCCATCCCTACATACGCCATCCATGCAAGTTTGGTGCAGAAAGGACTTATAGTTACTTGGGATTGGACCAACCTCAACCAGGATGCAGACCCCAACACAGGGGGTATAGCATAAGCTCATTTTGACTTTGTCAAAGTGAGCTAAAAACAACTAATAAACAGAATAATATACTGTGACATAGTCTATTGTGGAATTTTTACATGTGATATATTAGAGTAGTTGAGAAAGGAAGGAACATTACTTACTTTTCTGTCTCATATGGACAGTTTGCATTCCATGTACTGAGATTTGTGTCATATTCTACAGACAAAATGCGGACAAAAGGAACATCCTTTGACAGCCAATCCTTATAAAGAATAAACAATAAATAATGCCATCAATCTGTTTTTCATAAATCAATCAAGTTCTGAAATTGAGAATACCCTTTACTACAAATTCTAAATAAATATTAAACATGACGATTTTTGAATTGATTTGATAACTTTTTTTGTGAAAATATTCAAACCAGTATACAGTGTATTCGCATTTCATACAGAATAAGAAATATCAGCCCTGATAATGTCTTAATTGGTAAGAGTATACATCTTCCATATGAAATTTTGCATTTTCAAAAAAGTTTCATTCAACTGTAGTTACATGTATGTGTGGACATCACGCTATAGAGCTAGCATGGAGACTGTTGCACAAGATACCAGCTATGAATTTTTTTTGTTACAGATTTCTCAGCTGTACCTTTGGCCAGCAAAATGTGTATGTCCCTTTGCGGACACTTGCCGGCCCTTCTGCTACATTGTCCTTGTCTGGCATCTTTCTGTCCTGTTGTCTCCAGGTCTTAAAAGGTCCACCAAGTAAACCATGGACAAACACCACATCAGCCATCACTGGGTCTCTACAAATATATCGTATAACTAATATATCTTGCACACAATTAAACATAACTCAATAAAGAATCCTGTAAAATATGTGATCAGCTCTAAATGCAGTAGTCAAAATATCACATCTTTATTCAAATAAACATGAAATTAGCTGACTGTTTGCCTCTCACTGAATCATATTCTTTATTTACTACAATAATAATCAGTTGAATGTTTTTTTACTTAGATCTCTTTGTTGGGTGTACAAGGTAGACTCCACTGGGATACAGAAATGTCCCATCATCCCTGTCTAGATTAACTAGTGCTCTAGAGGCGTGTAAGGACAGCTGAAGGTCAGAGGACTTGGACCATTTATACAACAGAGATACCCAACCTGAAAATACAGGAGTCACTTTTATATGTTTATATCAGTGATATCTAATAATACAGTTGGGATCCTACTTCAAGTGGTACATCATAGCTAGGTCCTAAAGAAGCATGTAGTGTATGTTCTCCATTTCTTAAAGAATAAAAGAATCAATGGTCTAAAATGTTTCAAATTTTGGAAAATAACACTAAGACTGGATTTTCAATTCCCACAATTATAAAAGTACTGGAATTGTAATCTTAAATTAACAGATACTTTAAGGAATCAAAATTGCTCATCCTTGGCAATTTACTATTTAAAGCATATTTTACTGTACCTTTGTTCCAAAAAGAACAAGATATGTTTGTGAAACCCTGATGCCCCCATATTGCAACTCATAGATAAAACATGTTGAGTCGTATACAGATAACTGCATATCAAATGTTCCCACATTGCCAGAAAATATAGCAATACTTACTCCAGTAGGACTTCAGAATCTGTGAATTTCTACATCTTGACCTTATCATTGCTACTTGTAACAAACATAATCTTTGTGATTTTACTTGAGATATTGTGAGGTAATGAGCTCACAAAATTGTAGCTCCTGCTGCATCTTTCTCCTTAAATTGCTGCATCAAATGATTCTGTCTGACAATCTAATATAAGTTTTATACTTTTTTCTTCCAGTAACCTTAACTTGTTTAAATGACCTTGGGTCAAGATCATGACAATTAAACCCTTAGTTTATTGGCAATCTCTGTGCCAAGTATGAGCTTTCAATGATTTTATGTTATTAAGATATGTTCTATTCACTATTTCGCATAAACTGGACAGCCATTGTGTTTGGTAATAACATAGTATCTTCCTCAGTGAGACAGATCAAGAATTACAGACAATATAATTCTTATAAGTCTCTTCAAACTATGTTTGTAAAAGGTTCAAAAATTAAAAGTAACTGCAAATAAAACCAGTTGTCTGTACAGAATGATAACTGTAAAATCCCTATGTTTCTTTGGGGTTCTCTTACCGCCTTTAATGATTTCTGGATGTAGCTCTTCATGGACGGACAAATTTCCTAGAATTCTTGCGATCTGTCTCCTCATCACTATGCTGTATTTCCTCTTGTGGTACGTCTGTTGTAGAAGTGGTAGCACTCCCATTTTCATCATCTCAAAGCAATGATGTCGCTCCTGGCAAAAAGCAAATAGATAAACATGAGACAAATATCAAGAATGTTTGTCATTTTATGTTCATTTCTACAAACAATGTACACTGCCAAAATCAGCAGACAATTCTGGTATGAAAATGAACATCCTGGTTTGTATTGATTTTTGTAATTCTGCAGTCATTCACCTAAAAAGTTGAGAGGCATGTCTTCCATTAAAACATATTTAGAAAAATATGTCTCAGACTTTTGAAGCAAACATTCATCAGTTAAAATAAATTATAGATCTGAAAAAGAAGTGTTATGAATGTTTGTAGAAATATTCATTTAATCCAAAGAGATGGAAAAAAATCATAGTTGAGCAATATTATAGCTATAGGATTATGAGATTGAAAACCTTATGGTAAATATGAAATTTAACATATTTGGAGAAACTTTGGCCATTTTAATTTCTATCAGGATGGTTTATTTACTTTATCTTATCACAGGTCAGGGAGTATTTTTTACATCTCTTCACAAAGAGAAGGAAAATCAAGAACTTTGCCTCAGTTCTGATAATCTTTCACACAGTGACAAAATATCAGGTTTATTCAATAAATATATCTTATCAGGTTTATTCAATAAATAAATCTCATCATTTCACTGTTAAAAATGTAATACTTTATATAGCACACACAGTTTTTGATCTTGTAACTTTATGCCCATAGACACTTTTGAGAGGAATTTTACTTACATTAGAATGACTGATCAGAGCCTGTAAGCAGATAATTTCCACCCTCTCCTCTGGCCCTCGGCTCACTGTTTTAGCAAAATCAACTCCGGGTCCTCCAAAACTCCAATATCCTCCCTAAACAATATTTTCCAACAATATTAAGGAATACACTGTACATGTATTTTGCATAAAAATACTATTATAGTCATAGTGCTCTTATAGCACTCTTGCTAAAATTGAAATTGTTCACAAGAACATCGTGTATGTAATATGCAACATTAATTCAATTATTTGTTACTTCTTCCAATTCCTATGATATAATTTATTTGTGTATGAAAATAAGAATTTGAAAGGTAAATCCCACCTTGTATATTATTTTAGGACACACAAACATTTTGAATAACTTAAATTGCTAAAGCTTAAGTACAGGACAGGTACTGGTTAAAAGAAAAAAAAGAGGCCAATGGGCATTGGATGCTACCTGAAAACTATGAATTTTTACTGATAAAACAACTCAGCTGCATCTGGAACAAGAACTCAGGACTTGAATGAAATTTACAATTTAGTGAAGATTCTATGATCTATGTATCATGTTCATGCAGTGCATCTGTTTCCAGATGATTAGGAATATAGTAAAAGAATAAAAAGCATTTTTTTTAATGAAACAGTGTATAATCAACTTACATGTAACCACACTCTGGGACCTAAACCTTAATCAGTGGTGAAGAATCTCAATTCTGGAAAAGAGCTCATTGCTCAGAAATGCTAACAGTTTGACTGAAGGATGCAATTTCAATGGAACACACCTTCTTCAAGACCCTCTATCATAGGGCTTTATATCTGACTTACCCGTTCTTCTTCTATATTCCCCTCAATCAGGGCCTGTGTCGTAAAATACTCCAAACATTTACTGAAGCCATCTTTTGGCAAGGAAGACAATAGAACTTTTAATCCTGATTCCAGATCTCCCTGAAAATAAATTGTTGAGATCAATTTAATACAAAACAATATTACATTGTGCACCAAAAATGTGCAGCAGGATAGAGAAAAGTGCAAAATAATTACATTTATGAGTGTGAAGAACAGGAAAATAAACAGTTCTTGTACAGCACTATACCTCTACTTTGTCTGGGGTAGGAAATGGAGCAAAATATCTTCCATCTACATCTTCTGTCCTAGCTAAACCAACCAATGTTCTTGAATCACAAGCTTTCCTGACCCATTCATATTTCTCATCTAGTAGTTACATGTACAAGGAAATAAAATAAGCCTCAATATTGCAAAATTATTGCATACATTGTTTCATTATTCAGAAAGTACAATTATACCACAAATAATCTTTTAGTAAAAGTCAAATTCAAGGAGGCTAAGTAAGCATAAAAAGTACCCTCCCCCCCAAAAAAAATTACAAACTGCTGTAAGTTACTATTAATTTAAATGTGTATATTCTTCACCTGGCCAATGATGGATGGCTCCCAGAGTTTGAACTGCCTTCTTTCTCTTTGCAGGGTCTGCTGATTTGGTAAGTAAGACCAACATGTGTGGATCATTGAAATGGAGGAGTCCAATTAGAGATGCTGGTATGTGTGATCCAACCTGATTTCCTACAAATTGAATTATACATGTACAGTATCTGCATTTTTTGTCCATTTCTAGAGTGGTCACTAATCTGGAAAAATATTCATGTATAGAGTACAACCTACCTTCCACAGGGAGAAGAAATATAGATATAGTTACCTAATTTGTCTTTTATATTGAAGATTCTTTTCGGTTTCTTGTCATCTGTTAAAATTATAAATGAACAAAAAAGTCAAATCACAAAATTTGCTGGATGCCTGCATGTGGACAAGAATTTCTTATGCATACTTCTTTTACAAATCAAGTACAGTTTAACCTTATAATGAGTTTTCTTTGTTTCTAAATGAAATCTACATGTACTTTTACCTTTTATTTGAAGTTCAACGATATCTTCTTGATTTTTGTACAGTTTGTACCTATCTCTGTCTAACGCTGTTGATTCTGTCACAGTTCGAAAGTTTGTGTCATGTAAGATACTATATCTCACTACATAAAATCTGTAAAAAAAAAAATAAAGTTTTTTGTTTTTGAAAATTTAACCCTTGAGTATCGAGTCAAGTGATATTTACTGTTGCTATATTCTATTGTACTTTTCAATCTTTAACAGAATATAAAAGTTAAGTAGTTATTCAGTCTTTATTAAGTCTTACCCTGCAGTTGTAATTGCTATGGATAGACAACCTGTAACATAAAATGAAACTTCAAATTTGTAGGTAATTTAAAAACTTGTAAATATTATAAATAGTGCATTTTCTACTTTTCTTTAAATTTGCAATTAGAAAGTACCACTTAAAAATTATTTATATGCAAATATTGATAATGCAGTGAACAAAACACAGACAATCAAGACTTTGCTCCTAACTGAAAAAAATGACATGAATTTTCCTTAATGATAATTACAGGAAAGAATAAGCTATGTCTGGACTGGGAATCAAATCCAGAACCTTGCATTATTAGACAAGGGCTCTAACCACTATCAAAGTCAATATTCCTGGCCCATACAGCCCATAATACTACATTCCACCCCAATTGGCCATTAGCAGGACTTTCATCGGCAAGTCCAGAGTCTAACTAGTAGTCAGTATATACTGGTAGGTCCCTGCCAGAGGTGCTTGATTGTATCAAATATAGCAGGATTTTTTTTTTAAAATATGGCTAACAATCAAAGGTTTTGTACCCAGGATGTCTTGTTATAGTCAAGTCTTCCTGACTCATCCACCCAGGTCTCTATCCACAGTCCAAATCACTAGATAGAATTTATTCACAATGATAAAATTACACAAGAAAAAGCAAATGTAGTATAAATACAGAATTTAAATGATTGCTTGACAGTTTAAGGTAAATGTCACAATATGGGATGTTCAGGTATTGGGTTTGTTCATCTACTTGTATCACTGGACTAATGTGCAGGTCCAGTCCAAAAACTATTTCTACCTACTTAGCTATTAATAGCTAGGAAGGTATTTAAACCTACCCAAAGTAGCTTTTTTTGCCTACTTTCTGCTTTACTTTCATTTTGTGGTCAAACGGCCAAACATAGCAATATGGTGATTACCAAATTTCTTGATACAGTCACACTGATAATGGATATGAAAAAATTTGGCCAAAAAATTACTTCATAAATTACATTGCCGATTTAAGAAGAAATCCTTTTTGGGGGCCAAAATTTTGTTGTATTCATCATTAGTGTGACTGTATAAAAAAAATATGGTATTCACCATGTTGCCTAGTGGCAGAACTGTAGCTCTCTGCTTGAGAAAATTCAGACAGATAAAGCAGAGAGCTACAGATCCAAGCATTGTAACAAGAGGCCCAGGGGCCACATCCCTCACCTGAGCTAGGAAAAAGCACAAATCAGATCCGAATTGAAAAGTTTACTGTGGGGCGGGGGGAGGAAGGGGGCTTGAATTCTAATACTACTTGCCTTCATATCAATTCTGCATATATCTTCTTGAGAAATTTCTTCAGAAGAAGATTTCTAAAGATTTTTAAAACATTTTTTGTATATATCCTACTTAACTTGTAATAATTTACAATTTAAATTGAATTTGACTCCCCATTATTCTCCTCTACCCCCCCCCCCCATTGTGACCCTACCCTATCCCTGGAGGATATGATTTGAACAAATTTGAGTCTACATAACCTGAGGATGCTTCCATATATAAATATCACTAATCATGGCTTAGCAGTACTTGAGAAGAAGATTTTAAAGGATTTTCCCTATATATTCCTACCTTAAACTTTGATCGCCCATTGTGGCCCCACCCTACCCCCTGGGGTCATGATTTGAACAAACTTGAATGTACGCTACTTGAGGGTGATTCAACATGAGTTTCATCTTTCCTGTCCTGATGGTTTTTGAGAAGATTTTTAAGAATTTTTCCTATACATTCATATGTAAAACTTTGAATGGACATTGTGGCCCCACCCTAAACCCGGGGTCATGAATTGAACAAAATTGAATGTACACTACCTGAGGATGATTAAACATAAGTTTCATCTTTCCTGTCCCTATAAATCTTGAGAAGATTTTTAAGGATTTTTTGTAATATATATTCCTATGTAAAACTTTGATCGGCCATTGTGGCCCCACCCTACCCCTGGGGGGTCATGATTTGAACAAACTTGAATGTACACTACCTGAGGATGATTCAACATGAGTTTCATCTTTCCTCATGGTCCCAATGGTTCTTGAGAAGAAGATTTTTTAAAAATGCCATTAATTTTTCACTAATTCATAATTATCTCCCCTTGGAAGAGGGCTTGGCCCTTCATTTGAACAAACTTGAATCCCCTTTACCCAAGGATACTTTGAAGCAAGTTTTGTTGAAATTGGTCCCGTGGTTCTTGAGAAGATGAAAATGTGAAAAGTTTACAACAACGCCAACAACGATGACTACGACGACGACAGACAATGGACAAATTTTGATCAGAAAAACTCACTTGAGCCTTTGGCTCAAGTGAGCTAAAAGCCTTTCATTTACACAGCCTATTTTTTGTCGCTACTTTGAATACATTGTACCTAAACACAGAGTACTCAGTGTTTAGCTGTTTAGGTAGGCCTACAATGTAGTCAATGTTTTATATCAATAGACGCCCCTGCGCTTGCTCCAACCATCACATCGTTAGAATAACATTTGTGTGCACTCGATCAGTGCAAATACCAATGAACTTATCAACAATTCACTAATGTTTAGTTGTTTACCAACACTGACCAATAGAGTATAGTTTTCTTCTGTTTGACGGAGTCTGTGAAATAAATCTCAGTCCTCTAGATTGTTCTGAAATGAAACATATTTTTCTTAAAAGTCCAATCATTTCTTCATTGTCACATGTCAAACCTCAAGACGAACAGAACAACCGAAATCGTCATTTCAACTTCGTAGAAGCGAGAAGCAGACAATATTTTTTAAATTCAATGTTATTTTGCACCCTCTTCTCACATTTCCTGTTTCCGTTTTTATAAAACCTACAACTGACAAGGATTTTGTTGATAATTTTTGTTCTACGATCCCGATGTTATTTTTACAATATTCCCTAACATTTTGCGATTTTAAACAGACAATTCATTTTTTTAATTAAAAAACATAGCCGAATAAAAAGTATATAATTTTTGGGATAAAATAGGGCTGCGCAATAATATCGGTATACTGCAATTCATTAAAAATATCGTGTACTATTGCGATACGTTTTTCCAACTTACCGATCATCTTCCCAAGTCAAAAGTTTCATAATGTGAAGCGGAGCGGATCAGAAACTCTTGACTTGGGAAGACGAGTACCGATATACCAGCAAACTTTGGGATTTAGATTTCCAAAGCAGCAGTGAAGTCAATAAAAAAAAATAACAACATATTTATGTTCCCCAAACGAAGTTGGGGAACATATTGTTTTTACTCTGTTTCTTATTATTATTAAGGTCTTCCGTCTTCAGCGGAAGACCTTACTGTTATTCTTAGGTTTCTTTTCCACTATTTTTATTATTATTATTAAGGTCTTCCGTCTTCAGCGGAAGACCTTATTGTTTTTCTTCGGTTTCTTTTTCACTTTTATTAAGGTCTTCCGTCTTCACGGAAGACCTTATAGTGATTCTACTGTTTCTTATTATTAAGGTCTTCCGTCTTCACGGAAGACCTTATAGTGATTCTACTGTTTCTTATTATTCTTATTATTATTCTTTTTTTTGACAAAATTTTGTACAGGCGATTTCTCGAAATTTATTCAGCGGTTTTTCATGAAATTTTCACAAAATATGTGTCCTAATATGAATTTGTTACATCCGAAGAGAAATTTTAAAAATTCGCTTCTGGTGCCAAGTTATGGGCAATTTCCTGATTTTAAAATGCCATTTTGTCGCCCCTTTTTGTCGAAAATGGCTTAAGATATGACCTGGAGACTTATTGGAGACGATAGTTTGTCACTTTGTGGTTTGCGGAATCACCTTCTCGTGCGTCGTCAGTACTTCCGGTTTTTACGAGATGCAAATTGAAAAAAATTGTATTTTCTAACTTTTTTGTTTTTCAGTATTTTTCATTTATTTTTGGTTTGTTAATAGAAACTCTCCTCATAATGCTTACTATATAATTTGTTTGAATGTTGATAAATCTAAACTCTAGATATTAGCATTCAAAAATCTGAAGCGAGTCCAAAATGGCGGATGTCTCTGTCAACGCCGACATTTCGCAATAGGGGTTTACGGAGTCAGCCGAGCGTTTGCTTGAATGAAAGTAACATAATGCTAAATGAAATGTAAAGGAATACTTTGATTGTCACGTCGTAGTTTCGTTGCAGTTCTGTGTCAAACTAACGTCTTCTATAATTGATAAAAGACTAAGTGTGCAAAGGAAATTCGAAACTTAATATTTTTTTTTTGCACCACGGAAAAACAGATCTTTAATTATGCTTTTAAAAAATGCTTTCTCAAAAAAGAATATCAATTAATATTTTAAGTATAAATCTTAACCACTGCTTTTCCTTTGCACACTTGTGTCAAGTTAAACTAATAAATAAGACAAAAATAAAATAGTTTTTTTTAAAGATCGCTTCATTGAGTTTATTTTAGCATTCTTGTCTCAGATTTATTGAGCAAGAATGATATCTGATTCCATTACCGTTGTAGGAGGAGCCATGTTTTTCGGAGAAACATTTCAACCTTTGTCGAGTAACTAATCGGGATAGCTCACTTTGGGGATACAAAGGAAATTGAAAAAAGTTAAAAATTCATAACTGTTTCGCCGCTTTAGTGTTAAATGCATATATACAATATGGAATTTGTAAAATGTTGTTAAATATACTTTCTAAACCTTGAATATACTATAAGAAAGTTCTTTTTTAAAACTTCATTGAAGCTATCACACCTATTTAAAAGAACATTCCAAAGAAAAGGCGCCGAGATTAACTCGTAACGTTTCTCGCTGAATTTTGAATAGTGACCTGCCTTCCATAATTTAAAGACAGAAGCACTGTTTTGTACATATATACGAGTAGATTTAGAGTAGAAGTCGCGATGGCGTAGTATTTAGTGCGTTGGAATTTCATGCTGGCGACTTGGGTTCAATCCCCCTTGTGTGCAAATCTTTTTCAATTTTTCTGCTCGATTTTACGTAGATTTCTTTTCCTAAAACGGACGGAAGACCTCTCGTTGCTCGCAACGAGATCGTATCTAGTTCTTATTATTATTCTTTTTTTTGACAAAATTTTGTACAGGCGATTTCTCGAAAACTATTCAGCGTTTTTTCATGAAGCTTTCACAAAATATGTGTCATTATATGAAGTTGTTACATCCGAAGAGAAATTTGAAAAATTTGCTTCCGGTGCCAAGTTATGGACAATTTCCTGATTTTAAAATGCAATTTTGTCGCCCCTTTTTCACGAAAATGGCTGAAGTTATGACCTGGAGACTTATTGAAGACGATAGTTTGTCACTTTGTGGTTTGCGGAATCACCTTCTCGTGCGTCGTCAGTACTTCCGGTTGTTACGAGATGCAAATTGAAAAAAATCGTATTTTCTAACTTTTTTGTTTTTCAGTATTTTTCAT
>PRKT01000091.1:385246-396660 GCA_003671525.1 Saccostrea glomerata | reverse complement strand
CCACTTTCAAAAACGATGCTACGCCACTGAATATATTGTTGCACAGTACTCTTGAAGTTTCTCATTCACTACTGTTAATATCTTAGTGGGGAGTAAAGATAGAGGATTGGTTGAACATTTACTGGAACCCGCTATGTATCTTTGTTTCTAAGGATTCTTATGAAGTTTCTAAACCTGAACTTTTGCATTTTTACTCTTACTAATATAGATAAAGTTCTATCTTTGAAATCTTTCAAAACCGCAGGAATTCATAATGTACCATATAGCTTTTTTTAATAGTAAAAGTATTTTCAGTTGAACAAAACGGTATAATTTTTTTATTCGGCAGATAATAATGTAATATTCTGAAAAAATATGTGCTTCATTATCTTTTCTGATATGAATTTAATATGTACGGTATTGCAAAATATTTTTCATATTTAACTCATATTTTCAATTTCAAGTTGTGATGATAAATTACCACCATTTCTATTCTCCGTGTCCAAGTTTTTACACATCATGGCCAGATATTAAATTCATTTCCAAAAATTCAAGTACATGTACTGCTTTGTTACTCGTACTGTTTTTCCTTTTAAACATGCTATTGTTGTTGATAAAGTCTAATGTTAAGGAGATAGATAAAATTTGAAATTTAACGCAGAGGTCATATTCATTTTCCCATATATATAATTATAATAACACTAAGTTAAGAAAATGTTATAAAGAAACAAATGTCCGTATAGAATGTTGCAAAGACGTGTGCACATATTGGAAAACATTAATTTAATCACAGAAAATTTCTATATTTCCCCATAAATCTCAACATACAAATAATAACAACAACAGTAAATAAACAAATAAAAGAGAAAATAAATAAATAATTTTGGAAGTATTGATGAGAATACCGGGTATAATCTCCATACAATCGCCAAAATTACATGTATACCCCATGTAAACCCCAAAAAAAGGAACGTTGTGCAATTGAACACAATATGATGTAAACGTATTGGATATTGGTGTAAAAACTTTTAGTTGAAGTGATTCCTTTTGTATCTAATTCTAAATGGCAGGAAATCGACTTCGAATATATATTTTAAAAAAGATATCACAAGGATGCACAGTAATTATTCTTTCAGTCTTGATTATTTCCAGTAACTTTACAACCTTTGGGGATTTACATACATAGATTTGTATTGTAAAACGTGAGAATCTGTAACAACTTGACTATATAGTTTTATTGTAATATTTGGGGGAAAAAAGATTACAAGACTTTTAAGGTAAACCGTTTTTACGGTTGTAAAAAGCCGCGCTAATATGTTGGTATAATGTGCTATCATTGTTCAGAAATGAAATATCTCCCAGTGACTGGACACCTTAGTAGTGTAGATTGTTGTTTGATTGATGACGAGAAGGTCCACGGGGACCAACTAAATTGGAAATCACCTCGTGTCGAGCCTGCGAAGAACAGCACAACGCACAATAATGTATAATTACGTTATTGCTTTCTTGAAAACGACTTTGTTTTGCCTATGACCTACGCTTAACCCCTAAAGAACGAACGTTTTTTTAATCCCCTCCAAAAGCAATTTATGTATGGTATTCACACACAAGAACCAAGAGTTCCTGTCGTCATTAACAACTTAGAAAATCCAATTTACAAAGAAGAAAAAATAAATTGTATGTCCAAATTAACCTGCCAAAAGATGACTAATCTAATTCAGCATGCCGTGAACATTGCACGTAATCGAATTTATCAGGAACTGCAAAGGTCTACATGTATTGGCACGGACTTTTACACCTCATAGATAATTTTTTGTTTTGTTTCCCCTCTGTTTGCGTTGTGTACTAATTCGTCAATAAATCAACTTAAGTGATACCATGTAATTGACATCTAACAGGCAAATGGTGCTAGTAGAAGCAGCACAGTGAGTGACAAATTGTATCGACGCTGCTTTTTCTTGACCATTTTGTGAGCTGTTTTGTCTTTTATTGGCCTATCACTGAACCCCGAGTCTAATAATATTAGCAATCTATAAAACCAATCAGAGCAATAAAAGATCGAAGCAGAAACCTGCGATGCTCTATGCCGCACGATACTTTTTTGTCTGTGATAAAAATTACAGGAAATTAATTAGGAGAAGTTCGGTCAAGCGAAAACTATCAAATGGTATTAATACGTACTCAATTAATTACAATAGTATGATGAAGACGTCCCTGCCACCTCGGACGACGGAAGGCCATTCATCATAGCGTTCCTTATCATCTAAGCTTTGAAGCCTTTTATCCGTGTTTTGGTACGGATGCCGTTGCTTAATCAGATAGTAGACATGTAGAAATGGAGACCTTTATTTAAAACAGAAATAAAAATAAAAACCATTTTAAAAATCTTAACGTCTACCCTAATGCTGAATCTTACAAGGTGTAAGACTACATGACCCATACATACATGCAAGCAACAAGCCTTTAACGTAGCCTTTCCTGTTTCTTTAACATCAATATAATGTTTAAGTAAAAAAAAATCAATTACTTTTCTGATTCTGAGCCTGACATACATACTTGAGTCTGGTTGTAAACGATTGTGGTCAAGAAGAGAACCTTTCTTATCAAGAATGAATTTTCTATTTCATTGAATATATGTTTCATTTCTTCGAAATCCTTTTGATTACTGGTCTTCATCTATCATTAAAAAAAAAACCAGGTTCCATTTCTTTGAACCGTTATCTATCTTTCAGTGATACAAGAAGACCATCATGTAATAGTTCACAGAAATGAAGCCCGTCTATTAAGTGATGAAGAAAAACCAGTAAAGCGTCAAAGAAGTTGAGTCTACATATATTTTTTGATGATATAGAAAGACTGGTTTAATAGTTTAAAGAAATGGAGCGTGCCTTATAAGTGATATAGAAAGACAAGGCCCTAGGATCATAAAACATCTTAGCTTGTTGCCTGACGTCACGGCGTCAGGCACTACTAAGGATCAATATTTCCGAGGTTCGAAGCTAAGAGGTCACAGTTAGCCAGCCAAATTTTGTGCATGCTGATTATCTTCGGATATTGTTACCTGTGTTTCAACAAAAAAGTTTGCAGAAAATAGCCATATTATTGATACAATTGATGTGGTTATTTCCTTTAGTTTTTTTTTTGCATGCAGCTATTTATTTCAAGCGAGTTTCTATAAACGGACATGTCCGTTTGACCTTTTTTCTGCGTTTTTGTACAACTTGATTAGTCCATTTGTCTTCTATGAAAGGGGTGACACATTTATTTCGCGCCAAATGTCACGTGTAAGTCTTTCACTCTTTTCCTGGACGATTCTATTTGAATGGAAATGGAAACTTATTAAAGGCTGTTCTTTTTATCGGAATCTCGATCGAGCTTTGAAAAAAAAACAACATATCTGTGATATTGTGAAGTAAGTTAGAAGTTACATCATTTAAAATAAAAACGAAACGAACAAAGACTTCTTAAGAGGATGAACTGGCCAAATATACATCTGATCATATCCCCCCCCTTCAGGGTTTTCCTCCTACATAAACAGAAAATAGACTTGGAAAGTGTCCCCTCACATTTTCCAACAGTTTCCAACAGTCGTTGATGCTCTGGTATACCCAACAATTAAAGTAATAAACATATTCTGCATGTCATTCATAACCGTTACAATTTTCAATTTCCAAAGCTCACCACCAGCAAGTGGGGGCATCTCCAATCCATGCAACAAACGATAAACAGAACAAAACTATTTTCACTACACTCATAATGTTACCCACATGCATGCACATGTGCTGTACATTCCATTTTTAATTTGAGATACAAACAATACATACGTTTAATATAAAATTTGTTCTTTTTCCATCGCTCTGATGAGTAGCAAACAACTTAAAATGAATGCATGATGTTTTGTGCAGCGTCTTCATAATTATTTTAGTGAAATAATTTACCCCCCCCCCCTCACCAAATGTAAACGTTTATAACTTTAATATCATGCTTATAGGTTCTATAGATATTGATGCCATTAGTCAGGTAAGCTTTTTGAAAAGCTGTTACTTGTCTTATAAAAAGACTGATATAATCGTTTGCAGAAGAAATGGAAACTGTCTTCTAGTGATACAGAAAGACGAGTTTTATGGAAGCTGGTCTTTCTATATCAATAAGGTTCCATTTCTTTAGAACCTTCTTTTGAACCATAATTCTAATCTTTGAAAAGGCTATTTTTTTTAATCATCACATTAATTTTTCCATATCTATATTATATAAAAAAAAAACTAGTATTTAATATATCAATGAACTTTCTTCCTCTTTCATTACTTTCATTACTCCTCACTAAAATATCAGTGGTGAAGGAAAAACTTAAGGGAGTACTTTGAAACGATATATAGTACCGGTATTCAACAAGTGTAAATCAGATGTTAATACTTAAATCTTCTGAAATTTTGGAATTCCCACAAATTTCGCCCCGTAATTAGCAAACCTATTTTTGTATTTACACGAAGCAAAATTTGTATTACCGGGGTAAATCATTTTACGTTTAAAGACGAAAACACTTGGTGTGGCCTTAAACTCGACAATTAGATATATCGACGACGTATTGTGACTATTGTCAATGAACAACAGTTATTTCCATTCTTATGTCGACACAATACATCCCTGTGATCTTGAAATAAAAAAAACACATGTATAGAGGCTGGCACACCTGTTTCATATTTGGATCTTTTACTAAAAAAGACGTTAATTGTTATCTAACAACAAAGCTTTATAATAGATATAATTTTTTTAATTGTCAGCTTCCTTCACCTATGCAGCAATATACCTTTGTCACCTGCATACGGAGTTTTTATTTCAGTTGATTATGTTCTCCGTATAAATGAACAATTTCTAAAGCAAGGTAGATTATTGACAAACAAGCTGATGAAGCAAGAAAATCAGCAGTCTCGTTTAAAGTCTTCATTTCGTAAGTTATATGGTCGATACAACATAATGATATTGTCAGCAAATACAATTTATCATTGAGTCAAATGCTGACTGACACTCTTCATACTGATTGTTGGGCCATTATTTATACACATAGTTGTCCACGAACTTTTCTTTTTTCGAACATGATATGGATTACACGGCGGTTGTGACCGGTCGGCAGGGAATGCGCACTCCTCTATGGCACCTAATCCCACCTCTGATGTTTTGGATGTGCATGTTTGCCCAGCTCCTCTTTTGTTGGGTATAATGGAGTTTTGAGCTCAAATACGAGGGGTGATCAAAAAGTTTGCGAACTATCTCTATATTTACAAAACCACAATACAGATCAGAATGAAATTTGGCACACATAAACATACACATGTTCTATAAATATCGTGTGTAATGGAACGTTTTCCCCCATGTTTGTGACGTCACAATGTGAAAATGACGTCGTAAGGTAGATCACTTGTGACATAAAATGGTTGACTCAATCGTATTCGATAAACTAGAAGCTGTAAAGTTAAACATATATCTTGGAAATTCCTTTGTAGAAGTTTATAATAATTTGTACATGGTTTATGGTGACTAAAGACTTGCCAGAAGTTTTGTCATTTATTGGATTGATTGTTTTAGTGAAGGAAGAGAGATGTTTAAAAATAATGTTTGTTCTTTTGTTCTGTTGCCCTGTGAAAGCAAACTGGGAGATAGACGTGTCCTTTGTTATGTAATTTGATATGAAAGATCGAGAACTTACAGTTAGAAAAATAGATGATTATCTTTACAAAAATATAATTATCAAATACCTAAAATAACGTTTACTTTGGACTTTAAACAAATCAGATATGATAAATATGATAAAAGGCGCCCATACTTTATCCACATAAAATAAACGACGCTAAAAAGACAGAGGACTTGGGTTTTGATGGTCACCATGCTTATTCTGCAAAAGGATATCATTATCCACCCATGCGATTGCCGAGATTAGGCCATTTCTGACAAATGGACTGTTTTTGTTGGAAAAAATAATCTGCATGGTAAGAAAAATAAGAGTCGGAAATTTTTTTAAGCTTTTGTGACAGAACGCTAAGGAGCATGTCACGTGACCGCCTATATCACGTGATCCGCCCACGGGCAGAATGGTTGCAGATGCGTTTTAAAATCGGAGAGGAACTACTTTGAAACATTTTCAAAACTGAAACCCTATATCATTTCTCTTTTGGAAGTTATTCAATTAGTTCGCGAACTTTTTGATCACCCCTCGTACTGTTCATTATCCCATTATATTTGAATCTATATGGATTACAAACAATCTTCATTAAAAAAATTAAAATTTTATTATATATATTGTAACATTTGTCAATCAAATTTAAAAGCAAAAGAAAAGAGTTGTAAAAAAATAATAATCTTCAAATTATCTTCCATATCACTGAGCATGCGCTTGAGTATTATCATAGTGTCAGATATTGATGATATGTCTGATCAATATTTCTCCCTAGTAAGAAATGTATAATTAAGATTTTCATTTCTCGACGAAAACTCATAATCTCCTTCTACACATCATCATTAAATGTAGTTAATAAAAAAAAATGTGAATTAAAAATGGTGATCTATATTCTTGCTATCTACGGCGCATCGGATCATATCTTTCACGTTTCTCTTGATCAGTTTAATTTTCTTCCAATATCTCAATTCACGGAAACTTTTAAGTCCTTACCTTGATTCCATATATTCTGTTTGTAATGGAATGACAGGCTCAGTGGACTAATCATTATCGACTTCATTTTTTTTTTTTTTGCATTCCCGTAAAGGTTGTGGACAGCTTTTGGACATCTTATAGAGCTAATTTAAATATTATCAAAATCTTCTTTGCAACAAATTTAAAATAAAACTTTTAGGTAAAACTTTCCACAAATGGTTTTAATTTACAACTGACCCGTTTAACCAGATCACAAATTAAATAAAACTGACCAAAACAATAGAACACTATTATACCTTGAATGCATGTAATATAAATTGCTTTCTCCTCCACCTTTCACCTCTGATGTTTCAGAGACCCCTGTTTGCTCTGCTCCTGATTCATATTGTTTGAATGGACTTTTGAACATGAATGCATTTCTCAACATTTTATGAAATCTGAAAAAAGAAAATAGTCTTCATAGTCACATAGGCGTCAGAACCAGGGGCTTAGTTCCCACTTTTTTTGCAAAGATAGACCTAATATAGGCACTGAACATTTTCAACAGGCACGTTGCAGAATTAGGACAGAAAAGGGTATGTGGTAGTGTTTGGAAAAAAAAATTTTGTACTGAACGGAGTTCGATCCTATCCGACCACCACCACGAAATGGGATTTTCGTGTTTGGACAATGGACACATCCCCCTTTGTTTTTGCTTGTCAAGTTTTTTTTTGTAGGTTTGATTTTTTTTCTCTTTCACTTAGTCTCCTTTTCAATTTGCTTCTGACGCCAATGTATTCATGTATATGTGAAACATATGGAGATGACAAACATTCAAAAGTCCATAAAAGAATACAAAATAGGAGTAGAGCAAACAAAGATCTAATAAAAATATCAGAGGTGGGATCAGGTGCCATGGAGGAATGAAGACATTAACCGCCGTGTGCTCCTTGTCATAATTGGGCAATAACAGAAAAATCCGTCGTCAATTCAGTGTTTAGATAAAAGACTAGAAATTTGTATGAAAAACGTCAACCAACATTTGACTCAATGATAAATTGTATTTGCTGACTAGGTCATTGTATCGACCATAGAACTTACGAAATGATGGCTTTAGACGAGAATGCCTATATTCTTGTTTAATACACTTGTTTGTCAATAATTTACCTCGTTTTGGAAATTATTCATACATAGAACAGGCTCTTGTGTATCGAATCAACTGAGATATATAAACTCCGGATGCAGGTGATGAAGGAATATTGCTGCATAAATAAGGGAAGTTGACGATAGAAAAGTTAGTCATCACGTTTATAATATAGATCTTGGTTGTCAGATTACCATTAACGTCTTCTTCAAGTAAAAGATCAAAATATGAAACATATGTGTCAGACTCTGTGATATCTTTTATCACAAGCTCACCAGGATATATTGTATCGACATAAGAATGGAAATTACCATTGTTAATTGACAGACGTTGTCGATATTTCTAATTTTCGAGTTGAAGACCACAGCAAGTGTTTTATTCTTTTCACGCATGAGATTTTGCACAAATTCTGCTTCATATGAAAACAAAAATAGGTCTGCTAATAACGGGGCGTAACTGGTACGCATGAGAATTCCAATACTCAGTAGATTGTTGGAAGACCTGGTCTCCAAAAACAAAAAAATTTTTAAGTATGCACATCTGATTTACACCACTTCTTGAATATATTGTTACACTGTACTCTTGAAGTTTCTCCCTCACAACTGTTAATATTTTAGTGAGGAGTAAAGAAAGAGGTTTGACTGAACATTTACTGGAACCCACTATGTATCTCTGTTTGTAAGGATTCTTATGAAGTTTCGAAATCTAATACATATATTTATTGTAGTTCAAATTCATTTAGGTTCTTTTGGATGTTAAAAACATGTTATAAACATTCAAAAATTTGTTCACCTTTACAACGAATGCGAAGTTTAGTTTTAGGAGTGAATAAAAAACCAAGGCATGTAAAAACAGTGTTTTCATGCTTGTACTAAAAGAAGTGACACAGACATACATAAATATTTGAACATATTATTGGTCAATGAACTTTGTTGCCATTAAATAAACTCTGTATTGCATGATGTCGACAGTGTGATGTTGGTTTGAAATCTCAGTGGAACCCAGTTCTACACTCCTGTCATTAGAACACAGTCAGTTATGAAATGACCAATACTCTGGCCTTCTGAAATGCTGACATTCCGATGGTCACGCGGGTGTTCTTCACATGACACCATATAGATAAATGATAGGAACAAGATGAGGATGTCATCAATTTTCGCCCAAGAAACAAACCAATTAAAATTGTTTTAATCTTATAAAGGCATATAATAATACCTCTAAACATCATTTACATACATTGCATTGTTCACATTTAACTAAAATGCAGTTTGATTTTTTCAAAAATAAAATATGAAAATAATGAATTGTGATCATGCTTAAAAGTCCATTGAACGAAGACAAATTAGGAGGAAAGCAAATACGGAGCTCTAAACACATCAGATTTAGGATTAGATTCCACTTCAGGAGTAAGCATCCCCTACCGACTGGTCAGGCCAGCCGTGTACATGTGCTCCATGTGCATGTTCATGTTACGACAAACGGAAATTCAGTAGACCATAATTCAGTGTGTAACTAATGATCTTACAATTGGTTTGAAATCCAACAGTCAGCGTTTGACATAATGATAGATTGTACTTGCGGAGAAAGTGATTGTATCGATATGGACTGAGCAAAGTAAAACAGTTATTATTCTTTATCAAGTACAAACACTGTATTTAATAAGTTAGAAATAACTACATGTAAATGCCAGCATTCTTCATTTAAAAAACAGCAAATACAAGTATGGTTTTCCTTCAACGCAAACATTAATAAGATTAAATGGATCAAGAATGATCAAGTTGTGTAATCCTTCAATAAGATTGCTACATATAGTATAGGAAATCAAGAAAGGCTCGTAGGAGATTGACCTCCCTTGAACATGGAATTCTCCAGCTTTTTTTAAAGTAAGACCTTCTTACTAATTGGTACATGTACATGCTACATTGACAAGACATCTGATTAGAAGGATTCGTTTAAATCAAGAGAAAAATTAATGAAGGAATATTGTTTCATGGATGAGAGGTTCGATAAATGACACATTGCACGATGCCTACGCGAGCCATTTCGATCAATCTTAAATATACAGCCTTTAATCTCGTTCATATTACCTGAATTCCGCCGTAGACCAAGATTAAATACTTTAAGGGATTATAACTGCAACCAAATGCGTACTGAAGACTACTTTTTCTTGCAGTTCTTTATACCCCCGCTTGAAAAGTGGGAGGGTATATAGTGATTTTGGGTGTCCATCCGTCTGTCTGTACGTTCATCAGTCCGTCCGTCTGTTTGTTACGCTTTGGGGTATCCATCTCTTATCTGCAACTCCCCTTATACCTTTGAATAAAATTCAACTTTCACATATTTTTTGTCACATTTGTGCCACAGTGCACCTTCTATTTTACTTTTTGATCGGAGACCTACTTCAATTTTCCCATAGCACAACATTGACCCTGACCATTTTTTTCTCTAATACTCAGTATCGAAGGGTACGAATCTCTCATCCGCAATGACTCCTATACCAGAGAATAAAATCTAATGAAACCTTAACAAATTCTTTCTTACATAATGCCATTGTGACCTTCTATTTTACTTTTGATCTAACACTTATTTGGGGCCTCCCAGAGCAAAACATGGACTTTGCCTAAATAATCATATGGAAGGCAGGGGTATCATTTCATGAGCTTACTGCTCACAGTACCTCTAGTTTGAAATGTTATCCTGTGGGTTTTATTTTTTAAAATAATAAAATGCTTTCTTTGGTAAATTGTTAGTACGGGAATTAATGTCGCAGCATGCTGGATTCCGAAACTTCATATACAATCCTTACAAACAAAGATACTTAGCAAGTTCCATTAAATTTCCATTCTTATGTCGATACGATATATCTAGGTGAGCTTGAGATAAAAAAAAATACCACAGAGAGACACATCTGTTTCATATTTGAATATTTTACTTGAAAAAGACATTAATGGTAATCTCACAACTATGATAAACGTAATGACTTTCAATCGTCTACTTCCCTTACTTATGCAGCAACATAATAGCATCACCTGCATAAGGAGTTTATCTCTCTGTTGATTCGAGACATAAAAGCATGCTCTATGTATGTACAATTTCTAAAACGAGATAGGTTCCAGTACATGTTCAACCAAGCCTGTTATTCTATTTCTTATAAAATACATGTAAATTATATTGTAATCTAAGACAAAAATAAAATTACTAACAAAGACAAGTACAAACATCAAACAAGGACAAAAGAAACCTAACAACTAACATACAAAAATATCCAACAAAAAAAACAGTGTATTTTATCCTTTAATTAAACAAGAGGCCCACGGGCCTTATAGGTCACCTGAGCATTATGCAACAACTTTCCAGTTACAGTGTATTGAATTTGATTCATGTTTTAAGCCAGATGCTATATGGCATTCACAATTTTGAAAGGGCGCCATTGATCATCATAACAATAAACTTAGCAGTTGCTTAGCTTGGTTACTGAATACCCATACACAGGGTAGGGGAACAAAAATGCACTCCAACTAATCAGTAATATTCATCAATAATCAGTAGTGCCCCTAACACTCTGACATAAACCCCTGACCCTAGGTTGCACAAATTTTTAAAAGGCACCCTTAAAATTGCCTATCAAAAAGTAAATAAATGTTTTATAAATACAAAGGACCAGAT
>PRKT01000091.1:367684-383719 GCA_003671525.1 Saccostrea glomerata | reverse complement strand
GGGGGCAGGGATCATGAAATTCACAATTTTTGTTCCCCTTCACCCATAGATGCTTTGTGCCAAATTTGGTTGAAATTGATTGAGTGGTTGCAGAGAAGAAGCTGAAAATGTTCAAATGTTAACACACGATGGACGACGGACGACGGACGTCGCACGACGCACGACGACGGACGAAAACGGATGGCAATAGGTCACCTGAGTTTACTCAGGTGACCTAAAAATATATACTGTTCAATTTGTGCTTCAGATAAAACAAACGCAAAGTTAGATATGATGAATATTATTTAAACCAAATCCCCATTCCCCTCAAACTTTAATTACATAAAAAAAAATTAATTAAAAAGCTAAAAAAAAATGATGTCAGTAAATGAAAAGATATACTGTTATATAGTTATATGAAAAAGTAAACTGCTCATATCAATTTTGACTCAAACATACGAATATTTTCTACACATAATTCGATCGGGAGTAGACATTGCTAAAATCTAAAAACTAATTATCATATAAAAATTTTAAAACTTATTTTTCTAACTTTCGAAATTTGGTAATTAATTTTTTATTAAAATTTATCCCGACAAGAATTGTTAAGACACCAATAAACCACCGTGTTAGTCGGTAAATTAAACGAAAGACAAAAAATACTTCATTTTTAATTAAACACACGTGTTCTTTATTGTGTCTAAAACAATTTTAAAGTGAATGGAAAGCTAAAAAAAATTTCAAAGATTCTGATTAAAAATGGCTGATTTAAATACTTGTCATCGATTGATCTTATGCCATTCCTTGTCCTGATGGAGCGTGAGAAAACCAGAGACGCGTTACTTATACACATATCCGCCTAAGAAAGGATTTCAAATAATCCCTTTCTCAAACAGCCATTGCAAATATAGTATCGTATAAAGGAACATCAAAAGCTTGTTATGCCAAAAATATGCAAGGAAGCAGCAATGAGACATAAAAATCTAAAGATGTTTGAAAGAGATTAGAAATAGACAATTATTCATCAGAAACCTTTGACAGTCGTGCTCCTTTCTTGTCAACACTACATAAAATTGCAGACTTATTAACTCAAGGTCACGAACATGTATTGGACAAATCTGACTTTGCTCCAAGAGATTTTTATTGAGGAGGAAGAAAGAAAACACTGTCTTTTTCTTAAAAAAAAAACTTTTACGTGCTTTCATAAAACATGTTAAACTTTAGAAATAAATTTAAGTTTGAACGGACTGAGACTTTATTCTTCGCTTCGGCTTGTTAATATATAATTGATTGATATTGTTTAATGCCGAGTCGACAATATTGTTTATATATTAATCTCAGGGGGCAATGATTCAGATTACAATTTTGCAAAAATTCTTTCCATTTTTTTTAGTTTATAGTTAAATAGAAATGAAAATTGATTTGTAATAAAATATAAAAAGATAAGATAACAAAAAGTTTTCAAGCTCAACAGCATATCCAAACAATACAAACCATGAGTAGAGCAAAGACAAACCTGTAAAACGTCAGAGGTTGGATCAGGTGCCATGGAGTAGTGAGCATCTCTGCCAACCAATCACACCCACCGTTACTTTTTGTCATGATAGGGAAATAACGTTAATCCGTATATAATTCAGTGTGTAAATAATGACTAAACAATTGTAAAAAGTTTTGAAGATTTCTTTTTAAAAAGGGACAACATTTACGTGACTAAAATTTAATTTAGGCAGTCAAATTTTCCCATACAAACAAGAAAGGATAATCAAATTATCATACAAGTATGTTCAATATTTTTTTCTAGCGCTTAACTGAAGACTCACTGAACAATTAATATGAAAAGATCAATACGCTCGTTCTTTTTATTTTTTCTTTTTTTTTTTTTTTTACAAAATAAGTTATAGCATATCATAGCTGTGATTGTACAATTTCTTGCTTTATAGAGAGATCAACAATATATTTCTTTCAATAGGTTATCAAATTATTTATTTCGTGCATTGATTTGTAAATAAAAAGTTTGAATACAACAAACCATAATTCTGTTAAAATAATGTACAAGGAGGTAAAAAAATAACCTTAATCCTATTGTATTCAATTTAATTCAAATACGCGTGTACATAGATGAAATACAAAAATAAATAACGTTCAATAATCTAGTTTTATGATTTGATGAGTTTAGATTCAAGGGCAAATCAAATTGTTCATGTGTGGAATTGTCCGTTGTGCTCGTGTGCTGGAGATGGATAAACCCAAAGAGATATTTTATCATATAAAACCTCAATCAATACCAGGCTTACTTAAAGGAGGTGAGCATTGTTCTGCCAATCTTCAAGGAGAGATGGCTGTCACCAGCGAAACATTCAGAGTTTTATCTGGACTCTAATTATCATGTAATAAGCTTCGATTTGTCGCGGATCCTGCCAGTGGAGCTCCGGGAAGCCATCATGGTTGGAGGCAACGCTTCCTTAACCAACGAAACCGATGCTTCAGGTTTTATGCAGTGTGTTGAAGATTATCTCCTGACTTTTCTTATGATTTTAACAATAATAGTAATAATTTTGGGAAACATATTTGTCGTTTTAGCAATTTTGACGTACAAACCGCTACGAAATGTCCAAAACGTTTTCTTAATTTCTTTAGCGGTGGCTGATTTGACGGTTGCAATAATTGTTATGCCACTTCACATTTCGAACAAACTCAGTGGTAGCTGGAAATTTGGAGGACCGATGTGTAACTTTTGGGTGACTTGTGATGTGCTGCTGTGCACTGCATCAATATTAAACCTATGTGTTATTGCTCTGGACAGATACTTTGCCATACATGACCCTCTCAGTTATGCACAAAAACGCACCATGACACGTGTTCTTCTTATGATTGTGGCAGCTTGGGTGGTTAGCGCGGTTATAAGTGTTCCACCTTTGTTCGGATGGATTGACAACCCAAATAACAGCTTATACAAAGAAAATACTCAACAATGTAGTTTAACAGGAGAAAAAGGCTATATCATATATTCCTCATTTGGATCGTTCTTTATACCTCTCATTATCATGACTTTTGTATATATTAAAATTTTCTTTGCGACTAGAGAAAGACTCCGAAAAAGAGCAAAAGCTTCAGCCGCCTCTAAAATGGCTCTGTTGAAAAACAGATCACCCCCATCACCAAACTTAACAGCGGAACAAATCTCCCAAGACAGTAACGAAAACAATGAACAGCATAATCGTGAATTCAGCTATAATACCACACCAAATCATTCAAACCATCTTCTCAATGAAAGAATCGTCGAAAATGCCAACACTATGGAGAACTTCTTCAACCAGAGACAAAAAATTTCGTTATCGAAGGAACGGAAGGCTGCCCGTACTCTGGGGATAATCGTAGGTGTGTTTGTTCTTTGCTGGCTCCCGTTTTTCATTATGTACGTGACTGTTCCATTCTGCACCTCGTGTAGTGTACCTCCTGGTGTAGAGATGGGAATAACATTTCTAGGATATGTCAATTCAGCCCTTAACCCAATCATATATACAGTTTTTAGTGTTGATTTTAGAAAGGCCTTCCATTTCCTTGTTCAGAAGTATCTCAAATTTAGAAGACCCGCAAGGCATAATAATCTGCGCCTAAAATCGGTAAATATTAGGAAATAACTAAGTGTTTAAACGATTTTTAAGTTCAAATGTCAAATTTTTAATGTACAAATACAAGTACATGTAAGCATTTAAAGTAAACATTATAAATAAACAATCACTAACTACACAAATAATAGCTAATCTACAGAATTCAAATGAACCTCAAAAATGATTTTTCAGCATTGAAAAGTATGTATCTCTTAAAAAATTAATGAAAAATAAATACGTGTAAGTAAATTCAAAAGTTTTGTTACTTTAGATGCATCAATTTTGGAAAAAATTTTTATTTCATCCCAAAATTGATTCCTTCTTTGGATACGCAGTATACGATAGGTTACGATCATCATTGTACATGTTTAATAAAGCTATACAAGAGGAAATTTTCTATATACTGGAGAGCTCTAAATCAAATGATCAAAATGTTGATTTTTTTCTCTCTATATGCTCAGATTATCAAGATACGAAAAGGGAAATTCTTATTCATCTTTTTCATCTGTAAAGATCTTGTTAAAGATTTCATGAACAAAAGAAAAGGACATTTTATGTTCCCAGGAGTCTAACAAGAAAACTACATTTCATTCAGTGGGTAATGATGTTCCAGTATTTCCGGCATCAGATCGCTTGGCAGTGATGAATATAATCCCAGATCTCTAAAAGCGTCTTAATCAATTAAATAAGTAGACGGATTTTCCAGTGCATCGCTAATTTGATTTTTCTTAACAAAGTCTATGTTTAAATTTTCGAAAGTACTTTGTAACTTTTAATTAAAAATACTTTATATGATTTATAAAATCGTATTCATCACTTGTTATTATAAAATACTCTTTGTAACATTAAAATACTATTTTAGCTCGTAAAATACTTTAACTAACATTAAAATACTATAAATAAATTGTAAAATTCTCATTTTAACTTTTATAATACTCGTTATAACATAAAATACTCGTTTTAAGTTTTAAAATACACGTGTAATTACTTGTAAAAGTTTCTTGAAAATCTATTTGAGTTAGAAATTGTGAAGTATGTTATTTTGTTTAAGTAGATAAAAAATATTTACCAACAGACATCGAATGTTAAAAAAGGATACGAAATGTATACATTGATAGAAATTTTAATATGTTTTAAATAATATTTAAAAAAATGAGGGAAATCTACAGAACGGGAAGAAATGTGTAATTACAGATTTAGTGTAAAGAAGTATCTAAAGTATGATGAGATAAGCATATTATTAAAAATAGTCATTCCTCCTTTAAAGATTCTTGGATAGATGCATTATGTTTGTTTCAAGATTTATTTTGTCTACAACATTAATTTGTCTTTAAAAAACTTTTTCAACATTGCATTTGAGACGTTAACAAATAAATTGTATGTTTTCCATTCAGTTATATTGCACAAATAAAATATACTGATGCCAAAATTACTGCCTTTTTTCCTTCCAAATACTCACTGTTACTCTGACAGTATCTAGGTTACATTATTCGGAATATTAATTCTCAATTTTTTTTTTACATTATTGTTTTGGTTTTAGAAAAACAACTGTCTCGATCTGGGTATTAAAAAGAGATAAATGCTTATCATGTTTCATACATTATAAAAAGAATAATTTTTAAGAAGTTATGTCTTATGACGCAAACACGAAAACTTCCTTTATTTAACTTTTCTTTTTTCACGTTTGAATGCAATAATTTCGAACTAAGTTAAACCGATCTAGTACAGTGTACACTCGATACATTCATGGTTTTATAGATATACACTTAAACACTTTTTACGCTGCTAGATATTGAATATTGACTGCTACATGTAGTAGCAAAGAACTAGCCTCAGGCGGCCCCCCAAAATAAATTTTTTTCTAGGATTAATATGTGACTAAAGTCTTTATATGTGACGTAAATTCGAGTTTTTCAATTTGATCAAAATGCCACATTGATTTAGAAAAGGGACATGGTGATGTTCACATTTTCTTCCCATTTTAACTTTGTTTGGTTTAAAACTGCTTATATTGAAGCAGATTTATTCAAAAAAAAGGGAGCGCAGATTCTGGAAAGATGTGTCTAATCTATTCAAAACTTATTATTGATTTAAAAAATATTCTTGCACAAAGGTTCACTCTGATTACTATAAGGTAGAGATTCAGAAAAAAAATATTTTGTCTGATTGGAATGCAAAAATACTCGTCATTTCTGAAGTCATTTACACCCAATAACTACAAATAAGTAAGGCAAATGTATCAAGGATATCTTTGATTAAAAACCTAAAACATAAAAAAAAAATTAACATAAAAACCAGAAGTCTCTGTCGAGACTGAAGCTCTACTGGTTTGTACTTATAGCAAAGGAAGAGAAAAGTACTTAAGCAGTTGGGAATTGAAACTTTACAACAGCAATAAATAGAATAACTAGAGCAAAGCTCGTTGCAAAGCAACGAGTAAGTCTTCCGTCCTGTTTTGACCGGAAGTGACGTCAAAAAAAGAAAGTAATGAGCTAAGTCGTCTCCAATCACTTTATACTTTCAATTTTGCATCAAAACCTTAAAAAATAAGCTATTTTTGGCTACTTCCGGTTTGACCGGAAGTGATGTTGACGGACAGAAAATTAAGTTTTATGCTTCCAGTGACATATGTTACCCAAAAACTTGTCAAGAACGGCAAAAATATGCATTTTTTGACGACTTCCGGTTTGACCGGAAGTGACGTCGTCGGACACATTTTTATGACTTTAATAGATTAAGCTTGACATTTTGAACAACTTTGCTTCTTGGACGTATTACAAATTCTCAATACTTTTTGAGATATCTGGAAAAAACTTTTGGCCCCTCTAGATCCCTTAATTTAGGGTTAAGCCCTTTTTTCGAGATATCATTTGAAAGATTTTCTAATTCTGCACAAATTTTGTTCTATATGTTTTAACAAAATATTTTTAGTTTAGAAGATAAAAAGCAAAATATGTGTAAATTTTCTCTCTTTTAGGCGTTCTAATTTTTGACCCCTACATAGCGCCATTTTGAATAGAGAAATCGAAAAACAAAAACCGATGTGCACAATTTCAATCCTTTTATTATCTAAAATCAGTAGAATTTCTGCTCCAGCTTTAGCCGTCTCTGAGCCTTTGTCTGGAAACGAAAGCCTATAAATTTTCGTTTAAAGGGAAATAACTCAAAACCGGAAGTGACTTTTTGAATTTTTAAAAAACATTCTGATAGAGTTTTGTAACTTCTACTACCTCTGAAAATTTGAGCGAAATCAATTGAGAAATGAGTGAGATACGAGGCTTCAAAGTTGGCGTCTAGGAAGTAGAAGAAAAAAAAAGAATAATAATCTTTACCAACAGAATCAGTAGAAGGTCTTCCGTTGGAAACGGAAGACCTTAATGATCCTTGATAAAGTCTCTTTATATTCTTAGTGTAGTCTACTTGTGTGCCAAGTTATATTGAAATCAGACCAAAACTGTAGGAGGAGTAGCATTTTGAAACAATATTACAGAAATTTCTATTTTTAGTAACCACGGCAACACCGTTCATGGAAATCAAAAACCGATAAATCTAATTATGTATCTTAGTGCAGTCTACTTTTGTGCCAAATTATATTGAAATCAGACCAAAACTGTAGGAGGAGTAGCATTTTGAAAGAATTTCACAGAAATTTCTATTTTTAATAACCACGGCAACATCGTTTATCGAAATCAAAAACCGATATACAGAATTATGTATCTTAGTGTAGTCTTCTTGTTTGCCAAGTTATATTGAAATCAGACCAAACTGTAGGAGGATTAGCATTTTGAAAGAAATTTTACAGTAATTTCTATTTTTAGTTACCATGGCAACACCTTTTATTGAAATCAAAAACCGAAACACAGAATTATGTATCTTAGTGTAGTCTACTTGTGTGCCAAGTTATATTGAAATCAGACCAAAACTGTATGAGGAGTAGCATTTTGAAAGAATTTCACAGAAATTTTTATTTTTAGAAACCACGGAAACACCGTTTATCGAAATCAAAAACCGATACACAGAATTGTGTATCTTAGTGTAGTCTACTTGTGTGCCAAGTTATATTGAAATTGGAACAAAACTGTAGGAGGAGTAGCATTTTGAAAAATTGTTTACAGACAGACGGACAGACAGACAGACGGACGGACGCATTACTATCGCATAAGCTCTTCTGGTCTCTGACCAGTAGAGCTAAAAATATTCAACACAAGAGAATCAAAATTAAAAAAATTATTCAAGGAAGGATAAATTTGAACCTAAACTTATCTAGTTGTTCAGAAAAGTTGATGTCATTGAAAACGCAAATTCCAATAATTATATTGCCATAAAAATGTCGTATAAAATTTATTATTTATTATTAGGTGTCAGATTTTCACAGACTATCGTTGATGGCAAAAGCATATTTTAAAACTTTTTAACATAGGAGGGTTATTCGAAAAATTCATGGACGATGCCAATCTTCGCTATACATTACTTTCAAGAAATTTAAAATAAGCACAACATAATGTGTAAACATATTTGTTTTGTTGACGTGTGAAGTTTTATTCCATTTGATTTAACAGAAACATCAATTTACTTCATTTCATAATCAACATGTTTTGTAACCACGGAGCACAATTTCTGGCAATATAACGTCCAAAACATAGCGTCAAGAACTTCTCAAAATTCCTACCCTTAAACATGAAATATACGGAGAAAATGAACAATATTCAAGCTTAAAAGTATATCCAAACAATACAAAATAGGAGCAGAGCAAACACGGACCTCTAAAACATCAGAGGTGGGATCAGCTGGTGCCATAGAGGAGTGAGCATCCCCTGCCGACCGGTCACACACGCCGTGTGCTCCTTGTCATGATCGGGAAATAACGAAAAATCAGACATTAATAAAGTGTCTAAATTTTATACTAACAATTTGCATTTTACACTGTCCAAGGCCCACTCATTAAAAACCCTTTTCTATCACTTGACATTTATTTGTCAACAATTTTTTCTCGTCGTATAGTTTCCTTTGTCAATGTTTTAATTTCTTTTATCACTTAAATGTGCTTTAATAAGATCAGCAACTCTGAAGCGCCTATGTCGATTCATGACGTTCCAACTGTTAAAAGTTTTTATTCTGATTTTTCAGTTTAACGATTTTCTTCGTTCGATACAAAGTCTCTATTACTCATATACTTGTACTATCACACACACATGTATGACTCGCTTGTGACATATTTTTGATTCCTCCAATATTTATAGAGTTTTTCAGGATTTTCCCCGACTAAAACACAAAATTGCTATGCAATTAGTTATCTGCTGCTCCTCGACGTTTATAACGTCTTCGTGTTTGTCGTTTTCACTGAGGACTACATGTACCTATCTTCTCAAGTTGATTTCTTTTCAACGAAGCAAAAAGCCATAATTTGGAATATGAATCGATGTAACAATTCTTAATTTGACCGTCTATAGGATTTCTTTTTCTCGTTTTTGCTCCATTTTACAGAGAGAGAATATGACTGCAGATTTTATTTGGTATAAAGAATAAAGTTGAAATCATTGAATGTGTTCTATTTAATCATTAAATGAAACTTCGCAAATCAGCAAATAATTTTGTAATATAACAAAGACACTGTCCGCGAAAAAAAAAAAGCTCGTCTGTGTATTACTAATGCTTTGAAAATTGATTTTTATTAACTTTATGAAATGGAAAGTATAAGAATACATTATTTTGACGTCTTAAAAAACCGAAGATTTAATGTATTCTTTATGAGACATATTTCACGACTTTTGATACTGCGGTATATAGCAATTTTGTGACATTTCATCATGAAACTGGAATATTCATTCAGCAAATGTTAAATAATCTTAATTTAGGATAAGTTGAGAACGGAAATAGTTTCATTTTTAGTAAGCAGAAAATAAAAGGTGACTGAAGATTTCAAAGATTTGTCTTACTCTTAATTATATAAACTTAGTAAACATGATTTTTTTTTCATTGGGTTAAAATTAGGTAGTACATGTATAATTTGTTAATACATGTATTCATACCTTTGTTATCTTTATATTACTTTGGCATGCATGTAAGAAATTCAATCATATGAATAAAGAGGCGAGGGAATAAAATTTATTTTACGATTTAGCTTTTCTGAAAAGAAAAAAAAAACAATAACAAAAACCATATTTTGCCAGTGACATTGACCTCCTTTGAATATGTCGTTTTTATGAAGTTATTAACTTTAGGTCATGGGCAAAAAATACATCCAAGGTGAATTCTTTCCGTTCTTTCTAGATACTTAGGTTTTGGACACAATTCTACGTTAAGTTCCTATTGAACTCGACCTTAGTGATATAATCTTTAGAGAAGATTATGTGTAATGTAGTTCAATGCATTCCAATGATGAGTTAAAACTTATAGCAGGAACGATTTGTGACGTTCAGCCAGACAAACACTTGCCAACTAAAACCTTTTTTGGAAAGGGGAGGGTTAATAATTTTGTCAGATGAATATTACCGCAGTGTAGTAGTGAATTTTGATACATGCAGCAACTATTTAGATCATTAATTTTTAGATGTTGTGGAATACTAGTATAATAAAGGTAAGGGGAATGAAAGCTTTTTAAAGTTTCTTGTTCTTTTATCAATTTTTGCTGAGTTAATCCAAAACAATTTTACGCAATTATTCAAACATGACATAGTTGTCATTAAATGTACAAAAGAAATTATTCAGTATGCTTGAAAGTTCAAAATATCCGATATCTAAATTGAATGTATATATGTACGAGGGTTGATCCAAAAGTAATGTCACAGTGTCCATATCTTTTATATTTGGCGTCATATTATCAAATACAATATACCAAAAGATGCACAAATATAAATATAAATATAAATCTAATTATCATTGAAAGTTTAATGTAGTAATTTTTTTTTTGGAATTTATTTCATAGATGTTTAAAATATAGAGCATAGGGGGTGTCGCCGCGTCACAACGGAACGTCACGTTTTAAAGTGTATTTTTTTAGAATGAAAAAGACAAACATATTAAAAAGTTTCAAAAAAAAACACCTAATCTCCCAATTTTTTTAAAAACACAATCCTTGTCATTTTCTAGTCTGTAATTGAAAATTAAATGACAGTATTGGTAGTTGTGATCATGAACATTTTTGTTTTACTCTGTTGAATTGAACAAAGGAATTGTCAAAATTGGAAAAAACGGCTCGAAGAGTTGTAATGCATTTTTCCTTCAAAATATGGGAATCATCACAAGCGACAGTTACATTAAATAATCAGACTTACAAAATAAAGAATGTAAATAAGAGACATCTTAATAGATGGTTTCAGCAATTTTAGGTGGGTGATTGGTCACTGAATGAACAGCAGAGGACAAGAAGACCGAAAGATAGGAGATCGGACGGAAACGTTCAATTGTGTCTGACGTTGTCAAGAAAGGCAGACGTATTAAAGTGACGTGAATTTTTAAGTCTGTCTCATGCTTCTGTACAAAAAATTTTAACAGAGGGCTTAATTTTGAAAAGAGTGAGTGTATAATGGTACTAAGAATTCTTAAAGAAAGTGGAATTGGTGAAAGCGAATCACAAATAGTTTTTAATGAAACGAAGGGGAAACGCTTGAAAGTATGACGGTGCGTATCCGTCATATGACGTTATATAAAGGTTAAGTTATGGCCAGATTAAAGTTTTTTCAAAGGTATTGAAATTTCTTAGGTCAAGGTCAATAGGTCAAGGTTATCGGTATCCAATGAAAGGTCTTGCCACAAAAAATATATATGTGAAATATGAAAGTCCTTATGTCTACCATTAAAGTTATTTTGTGTAAAAGTGGGTCAAACTCCAAGGTTAAGGTCAAAAGGTCAAATTTAGGTGGTACCCAAAGAAAGGTCTTCTCACAAGGTATATACATTTGGAATATGAAAGTCATAGCTTCACTTAATCAAAAGTTATGGGCAAAGTTAAAGTTTTTGTGACGGACGGACAGCTAGACAGACTGACGGAGAGACGAATGAGATTTTATGTCCCCTCGCTTTCGCGAAAGCGGGAAACAAAAATAACAATGAGACCAAAAATCTTTACATGAGCAATACGAGTACATATTACGACAAAATTAATCTTCATTGTCAAAAGGCTTGACCTTTGCTTTTAGCTCTTTATCAATTTCAGTTGCAACTTGTTAGCTGCGAATTCTATATGAAGCGTAATAATTAACGTTGTTCTTATAAGTACATACATGTACATGTACGTCGAAGCAAAGGTCGTTCAATATTTTTCCAGACGTCTTTTTTGTAAACACAATGTACTTTATTTTCAAGACTTTGGGTTCACCTTGTAAACCAAAAGATCTCCAGTGATTCTCTTCTTTCACTCTGCAGCTTTGTAGCAGACGTTCTAACCACTGAGCCAATTAAACGGGTGACTATTACCAGAAGTTACTTGAAAATTTTTACAAATTCTACTATAAGTACTAGTGAACGGAATGTTAAAAAAATATCAAAGTCCCATTTACTTTAAAACAATAATTACTACTAAAACTACATGTACTACTAATAATACTACAAGATTTTATTTTAATTTTAGTATTTATTGCTGTTGAACTGTCACAGTGTTTGTTCATCACTTTCTTGGCTATCGTACAATCCAATTGATTATCCAATTTTAAGAACGTCGTTTTTTTCCTCCTGAACCCTGTTCTAATTCTGTTTATTAATCCCCGTTCATGATATTGACAACTAACAAGGTCTTTTTTGTGATTCTAACGAAGGCGATCGATGAGGGACCGTCCATCTAATTATAGTCAACAAAAATGACGTGTTTTGCTTTAAACATCAGATAATCAAATAATTCAAATGATTTGTATGTCAAAAACAATTCATCCTGAGGTGCTAGAGGCAACATGATACGCCATGTAGTTCTAAAATCAACAACGTAAATCTTGGGTTGTTAATATGCAGAGGCTTTATTGATTATATACAATTTAAAAAGTTTGTTTCAAATTAATTATTGTAATCATATTGATAATTCGAACTGAAGTGTGTACTTTTTAGAAAATTAAGGAACTACATACAAAGTAACACTTCTTTAAAGTTTTTGTTTTTAAGTAAGTATTGTATGCTTTCTATCTTTTTTATTTTATTCTATTTGACACTTCAAATATTCTCATTTTATCTGAATTGTGTAAAAAGTGCTCGTTCATTATGATTCCACAATTTATAAACAAGGTTCTGAGAAGGGATACCATAAATTGGCTGCAAGAGTTTCTGCTCTTAAAGGGACCAGTTTACATGAAAAAGCTATAACATGATTCCATGTTAGTATTCTGCATGCTAAAAAGTCTTTCTTTTGATTGGCTTATCCGCAATAACGACCAAATGACTTAAAATAAAGTATGCACAATATAGTTTTTACAGCAATGGATTAATATTATTTCAATATCAAAGGAAATTTATGGATAAATAAAAAAATATATTTATCTAACTGAAGTATAAAACAAAACAACACCTAAAGGTCACATATTAAAATATTGACATTAAAAAAATCTTATGGGAAGCTCGGTGATTGACGACAGCCAGGGGAATAACCTTTTATAATTTTCATTTTACCCATCCCATTACACTTTGATATAAATAGGTTTTATATAAAATCACAAAGAAGGATCCAATCATTCAATGCTGAGGCGAAATATTATCAAAAACAGCCAGAAAAGCTTTTCCAAGCATTTATACAACATATGAATTAAGCTTTGCAATCTCTTTTGGCCTCTGATAATTATTTAACATATAGCTTAATCAATCTTCTTCTATATATGTATACTACTATATAACGAAAACAACCAGAAGTCTCTGTTGAGACTGTAGCTCTCCTGGTTTGTACTTATAATAAAGAAAGAGAAAAAAAGCAGTTGGGACTTTTAAAAGACTTTACAAAAGCAATAAAAAGAATAAAAATCCTTGATTAAGTATTTTTTTTATGGCAAGATTGCAATAAGACTTCAACAGTTCTGTTGGAGTAGCTTTAATAGAACTTTACAGAATTTTCAATTTTAATTACCATGGCAAAATCAATTATCAAAATCAAAATCACAAAACTGATAATTATGTATCTCAGTGTAGTCTACTTGTATGCCAAATTAAATTATGATCAGACTAAAACTGTAAGAGGAGTAGAATTCTAAATCTGATTGATTGATCGATTGTATGTTGTTTAACGTCCCTCTCGAGAATTTTTCATTTATATGGAGACGCCACCACTTGCCGGTGGAGGGGTACAAATTGTGTCCTATGCTCGGCATTCTGGATCTTTTTCGTGCAAGCACCTACTGCGACACGGTGCCTAGGTTTATACGGTCTCATCAGAAGGACCGGTATCCAGGTTCCACAATGGGATTCGAACCCGCGACGTAAGGATTGACTCCTTACTTCGCGACTGTAGAGCAAACGCTCTTACTACTGCGGCCGAGGGAGTAGCATTTTGAAAGTATTACACAGAAATTTCTATTTTTAGTAACATCATCTTTAATCGAAATCAAAATCCGATAAACTGAATTATGTATCTTAGTGTAGTCTACGTGTGTAAAGTTATATTCAAATCAGACCAAAACTGTAGGAGTAGCATTTTAAAAGTATTTCACAGAAATTTCTATTTTTAGTAACCATGGCAAACCATTCATTGAAATCAAAAACCGATATACAGAATTATGTATCTTACTTAAGTCTACATATGTGCCTGATATAATGAAAGGAAAAAAAATCAGTGCTATAACTTCAAAAGGGGTGTTAATCACGCATTGATCACAAAAAGGAAACTTGTGAATTTACATACTAGTATATCGTCATTGGTCATTTGCAAAATCATTATACATGTAACTGTAAATCATTTGTTAACTCCGACATACTCCGAAGTTTATATTTGTGTTATTGACAATATCTACGAACTATATATGGTTTTTTGAAACTGATATACAGTATCCAGAAATGAAACAGGTATGACTCCGTAGTACCTTTAAGTTAAGCTCACTGTGATATACTGAGTCGATATAAGCATGAAACTAACTTTTAAACGTACGTTGAATTTTTTTGACAGATAAATATATGTGAAGATAAGGAACGATATAAATTTTGATTTAAAAGAGACTGAACGATTAGGTTTCCTTCAGACTTTTGTTTTTGACATAAGTTATAAAATAATCCATGAATTAAAATTTAGAAGCACTATATACATTTCAAATATAAGTTATATCATTTCATTTACAAAAAAATATTTCATTGATCAAGTACCCTTTAAAATGTCGCTTTTGAAATTTAAAGGACACGTTTCTTTGACAATATTTACATTTCCAATAATTTTCCCCTATGATTCTTTACAAAATAAAATGCATTATATTTTCTCATGAACTACATTAGGTATGTACCACGAATAAGCCATCGTCGGAAACCCACGGCTGATTACGCTTCGTTCCTCTCTCTATCAGAGGAACGAAGCGTAATCAGCCGTGGGTTTCCGACGATGCGAATAAGCATGAATATCTCCATTGTTACGTCATAATACCGCTCTTAACGCCAAAAAGTCAAAAAATATAGTGCATAATGTTTTCTTTTTTATATATAATAGTTGAAGGGCGTAAATTTATGGCAAGTCATCAGAAAAAAATGTAAATATAAGAAATGAATTTAATTTTTTGAAGATTCATGGGGTATATGTACGAAAGTCTAGAAGGCTCATTCGAGATTCGAGATTCAAAATACGAGATTCGAAATTCGAGTTTCCAGATTCAAGATCCAAACTAACCAATCAAAAGGCGGTTTGAGATTCAAATTATTATTTTTTACTATTAAGAAATCCTTAAGTATTTTAATACCGAGAGGGTCATTTGATTAAATTTCAACGCAAGAAAAAGTTTTATATATTATCAAAACGAAATTTAAATACATATTGGATTTTGGTCTGCAAGATATGCTTGCTTAAGAAATCCTTAAGTATTTTAATACCGAGAGGGTCATTTGATTAAATTTCAACGCAAGAAAAAGTTTTATATATTATCAAAACGAAATTTAAATACATATTGGATTTTGGTCTGCAAGATATGCTTAATTAATTTATAATAACTTCTTAAATGTCATAAGAGATTTATATAAAAAATACATATATTTCGTGTTATCTACTTTGGATACACGGTTGTTGACATAATAGTAATCTTAGATTAACTGTACATGCATCCCCCTTTTTTCCAAACATAATTTTTTCACTATTGAAAATGTTCGGTTGCCAAGCCCCCACCCCCTCCCCCCATACGTTTTGGTACAGTGGTGCAGTAAAGTCAAAGAAGTTTAAGTAGTAGTTTATTAAAAGAAATTAGGTACTAAATGAAGTTCGATCCCCCGCCCCCTTTCACGCCCCGAAATAGGATTTTCGGGTTTGGACAAATTTTTCTGTCAGTTTTTATTTTCAGGTTTGAAA
>PRKT01000091.1:347406-364309 GCA_003671525.1 Saccostrea glomerata | reverse complement strand
ATAAGACCATATAATATTCTATATACGTATCTATTGTTTTGTTTAATGAAGAAAAATAAGAATTTATATATATTTTCCAAAATGGAACTCAAAATTCCTTTTTATTTCGTTTTAATACATATATAATTTTTTCTTGCATTATCATTTAAGCAAATGACCCATTTGTTATGAATATATTCAACGATTTCTTGATAGTAAAACATAATAAAGGGGAGTAATCAAAGTTGAAACTGCCTTTTGATTGGTTAATTTGGATCTTGAATCTCGAAACTCGAATTTCGAATCTCGTATTTCGAATCTCGAATGAGCCTTCTGGGCTTTCGTATATATGAACTGCAACGCTTCACGCCGGCATATTTATCATGAATCGCTAACGCGCTTCATGAAATATGCCAGCGTGAAGCGTCGTAGTTCATAACCTCATGAATCTTCAAAAATTAAATTTATTTCTTAATGAGATATATAATACATCATAGGGTTATGTCGTCGACTGAAGTTTGATAATGTTAACTTTCATGACAAGAAGAGTGTGACTTTAATTTAAGCAAAAAAACACGTGAGCTTAAAAACAGGTGCTTTATACGACCAATGACACCCCAAAAACAAGAATTCAATGCTTATATTTACATTTTCTTACTTTAACTCTTTATCAATGTAATTTCCATTTATCTTTATGATAAATTCAGCGCCTCTCTGTACTGCCGGAGAGTCGTTACGACGTGGAAAGTTAAATAACGCAAAGAAAATTGATGGAAGAATTTAATTTTTTTTTTTACAATTTAAGGACAGATGATACAAACAAAAATGGATGCCTGGATTGATATATATTTTTTGCCCTAATTTTATTGCAAATGATGCACATAATAAATTTTGAGAATATAAAGAAATTGTAAACCTTCTGTGATGTTCAAAAGTCTGCCCTTCTGAAACCATCCTTATTAATCTTTACAAATATTTTTCACTTCAAATTCCATTTTTGTGAAAATTTGGACAAAAAATTAAAAATTACGCGGTGCAAGTTATTCATTTTACTCATTAAAATTGAGCGACAACAATATACATTTGATATCCCTAGTGCATTAACAAGAAGTCTGTGAGCCAGTGCTCACTAGTAATACCCCCGCTCTGATGTTAATGCACACTATAGTAACATATTAATATACACCAGTTCAGTTACAGGAAAATACACAGATAAAAAGGAAGTTGACATCAGATTCATATAAAAACAAATCCAACCATATGACATGCCTCAACTAAGCATGTGCTAGAATTTCAAGTATCTGCGATGGGTAGTTGCTGAGAAAACTGCGATAAATTTTTTGACATCAGAAGTGAACAAAAATGAATCCCACCATATGACATTTATCAGAGAAGATTGTTTTAGAATTTCAAGCATCTGCGATATGTAGTAGCTGAGAAAACTGCAACGAAAATTTATGTATGAAATGGACAAACGCACGGATAAAGAGGAAGTTGACATCAGATGTAAACAAAAATGAATTCCACCATATGACATGCCATGCCTCAGAGAAGATTGTGTTAAAATTTCATGCAACTTCGATGAACAGTTCCTGAGAAAACCTTGACGAAATTTTGTTATGTATGAAACGGACAGACGCATGGATAACACGAAGTTGACATCAAAAATGTACAAGAATTAATCCAATCATATGGCATGCCTCAGAGAAGATTGTGTAAAAATTTCAAGCATCTGCGATGAGTAGTTGCTTAGAAAACTGCAACGAAAATTTGATATGTGTGAAACATGTATGAAACAGACAGGCGCACGGACAAACAGGAAGTTGACATTAGATTTTAACAAAAAATAATCCCACAATATGGCATGCCTAAGAGAAGACTGTGTTAAAATTTCAAGCATCTGCGATGAGTAGTTGCTGAGAAAACCTTGAAAATTTGTTACGGACAGACACACGGACACACTGACAGACACACAAGAGTAAAACAATATACCTCCCTCTCCCTCGGAATGGGGGTATAAACATGTATGGAGTTTCTATTGCGTATTCCACTGCGCTGTCACAAGCTAAGGTTTCGTATATCATGTTGAATCTTCTTCCTATATATGTATGCACGCTTATTTCATTAAATATATTTGTTTTACAAAGGCTTTCCTCCTTGGGAGTAAAGCTTCAATATAACCAGTTTCCATGGAGGAAAAGCTATACCTTTAAAGACTAACATCAACATTTTGCTTTTATTGTCACGTTTTGTAAAGAGAGTATTCGTTGTAATTGTAAAATAACCGGAATATATTTGCTAAGTTATGAATTAGTTCTGATTTTCATTAAAAAAATTCTTTTATAAAACAATTAAGAACACTTTTAATCAATCCATGTTTTTGTCTCTAACTTCGTCAATAATTCTTCTTACAATTGTTAGGATATTTTTTTTCGCTATTTTCCGATCATATGACAAGGAGCGGACAACTGGCGTGACTGGCAGGGGATGTTCACAATATCATGTCGTCTGATCCTCTGATGCTTTAAATAAGGGTCCGTTTACTCCGTTCCTGAATTGTATTACTGGTATTTAAAATGGACTTAAGAGCTTGAATACTGTTCGTTATCATCATATATTTCATTCACTGATGAAAGTAACATTTTTAACCTTGAACAAATAAAACAGATGCAATGTAATGACCGCAGCCTGCCATTTTTCAATGAATTTCATTGACAACCAGGCAGTAAGATCGTAATAAAAATACTGATTATCGTCTCTCGGCGTACAGTACTGTCCACAAGTTTATTATTTATTAATATCCTATTTCTAATGCGATAACTTTCTAATAGGACATCTGGGAATGAAATACAGATGTTTTATGCGCGTAATTAAACGCTTACGAACCTCCTAGAAGTCTCGTGAGAGATGTTGCAGGTTTTCCCGCCTTCGCTCTTCAATTATGACCAAAATATCCAATAGTTTTAACGGTCTTCTCCGGAATGCCAATGGCATAAACGTAGAATAGAATCGCTGAGCTTTTATTGACAATATTGATATAGAATAATTGGAAATGGGTATCAGCTGTTATGTATTGTTCTTTTTATAGCTAGGGAAGCTTCTGCTGATCAAAGGCGAATGTATGAACGAACAAAAGAGGTTATTCCAAGAAACCAACGAAGCTGTATGTTCATTTTAACTAAAAAAGATGTACTTTGTTAAGTATGAAAAAATTATATCGGTATTTTCATTATCAAAATTAATGTCAGACTCATATGGTTTAAATAATACCTATAATGAAACATATAGAGAAAACGAACAGTACTCAAGATACGAAGTTCATAAAACAATACAAAATTGGAGCAGAGCAAACACGGGCCTCCTTAACATCAGACATGGGATCAGGTGCCATGGAGAAGTGAGCATCCCCTGCCGACCTGTCACGTTCGCCGTGTGCTCCTTGTCATGATCGGGAAATAATGGAAAAATCCGTTGTCAGTTCAGTATATAAATAATGGACTGAAAAAATTAGAATGAAAAACGTCAGTCAGCAGTTTGACTCAATAACAATTTATTATTTGCTGACATGGTCATTGTATCGACCATAGAACTTACGAAATGATGACTTTAAACGAGACTGACGATATTCTTGTTTCAGATAAACTTGTTTGTCAATGATTTACGTGTTTTAGAAATTGTAAATAATCGAGCATGCTCTTGCGTATCGAGGATTCTGAGATACATAAACTCCGCAATATGCAGGTAATTAATTTATATTGCTGCATAAGTAAAAGAAGTTGACGATTGTATAGTAAAAATTAATAAATTTTGCAATAAACTCCAAAACGACTGCACCAGTGTTCTTACTTTCTCTTCCAGGAATACAATAGGTATTAAGTGATGTCCTTTTTCTATATTCTATCTACTATTCAGGGGCCAATTTTACAATAGAACTTACGACTAAGACCAACCACGTCAGATAATTGTAAAATTTTGCAAACTTAATATTTTTCTTCAAAATTATTTGTGAAAAAATATCTTACCACATTTCTTTTAAAAAGATTAAAATAATTTTTTATATAATGTGTGTAAAAAATTTATATGAAGAAATAAATTTGGTCTTAAGTCGTAAATCCTTTTGTAAAATGGGCCTCCGATTTTACTCGCGTAGTTTATTAGCGTAAAATTTTATTAAAAGTATCTTTCAATTCTGTCAACGGTCTCAAAATAGAGAGAGAGAGGGTGGGGAGGGAGGTTCGGTTTGCAGATCTATGTTACTGACATTCTTATGAGCCCGGATTAATAGATTTGGGTGCATATTGTTTTTGTCCTGTCTGCCTGTTTGTCTGTTGTCAACTTTAACCTTCGCCATAACTTTTGAACGTACCTAAAAGATAGAGACTTTATATTTGGTATGAAAATGTTACAATAATCTTACAAGATTAATTATTTTCATAAAAATCATTTCTTTAATGAATTATTCATTTAAAACTTGATTTAAGTGATGCAAAAGAAATAACGTGTGATTAAAAAAGAAAATGTGCATATCCTTTCCATTTATGATCTCACTCTTTATTGAAAGTTCTAGAACGTCAGATGGCATCGAACCCGACGTTAATAAAAAAATTGAGGCGATTTTGGAGATAAGTGTAAAGCAGTTGGTTTACACAATACGAGTTTAGGAACATTCGAATTATAACAGGCGATAATATAGTACAACAGATAATTAAAACAAAGTTTATAATATGTAAGAGAAAAATGTCGATGACCATCCATGTTGTATAACATAGATAACAGATATCAAAATACAGTTGCTCTATAACATGTAAGGAGAATACACCAATTTTTTTATGTGAAAAAATAGGTCTTGTTTCTATATATTTTTTAACTAACTGCAGAATTTTGAAGTTTTTTGTCATGCTAAAAGCCTATATATTTAACTGTCATTAGAAAATGAAAGACATTTTTTTGGAAAAGTTTTGTAACACATTAATAATAGTTAAAAATGAAGAGAATATGTGTGTGTACACATTTTCTAAACTTTTGAAAAACACCAACATAAAGCTCAAATTTTATTCTTAAAAAGAAATGAATGTCAAATTCGAAATTAAGTTTTATTTACTACAGTCGTTTGGCCAGTTCCGAATTTTGACCAGTTCCGAATAATTATTAATTTAAGAGCTGATAAATATTACTTTCAAAGGTGTAGAAATAAATTGATACCTATGGTAAGAAGGCTTATTTATGAGTGTTTGAATCATACGAAGTTTTTATTTTTTTGCAGTCAGTTCGGTTTCTTTATCGTACTTGAAAGAGTCGACATTCTTAATCAATGCAACGAATCTGAATCACCGCGACGCGTAAGTCTGCAGAAAAACCTCTGTAGAGACATCAATTTTTCGCATAAAACAACATTCTAGGTATCAAAAGTAAGTTTGATATGTACTCTAACAATACTAAAAAGTTGTCTAAGATAAATATTAAGAACACTGGAAAATATCGGAATATTTTCGTGTTGTCATTTTACTAGTTCCACAGAGCCAAAATGAATTTGAACTACCTTATATATATTGGATTCCGAAACTTCATAAGAATCCTTACAAACAAAGAAACATTGCAGGTTCCAGTAAATGTTCAACCAAGCCTCTTTCGTTACTCCACACTAAGATATTGACAGTAGTGAAGGAAAAACTTCAAGAGTACTGTGCAACTATATATTCAAGAAGTGGCGTGAATCAGATGTGGATACTAAAAAATTCTAAAGAACTTTTGGACAATTTGAAATCACAAGACTTTACAAAAATCAACAGTTTAAAAACTTACGAATTTTCAACTTTATACACAACAATTCCCCACGACAAATTAAAATCCAGGCTTTTTGATATCACTGACAGCTGATTCTTCAATAAAAATGGAACTCGTAAATTTACTTACCTTGTCATTGGTCATTTGCAAAACTATTTTGTTAAAACAGATTCTAATTGCACACATAAGTACTCTGAAATAGACATCAAGAAGATGCTTGAATATCTGATTAACAATATCTATGTGGTTTTTGGAGACCAGGTATTCCAACAATCTATTGGAATTCCCATGAGTACAAATTGCGCTCCATTATTAGCAGACTTATTTTTATATTCATATGAAGCAAAATTTATGCAAAGTCTTATGCGTGAAAAGAAGAAAACACTTGCTGTGGCCTTCAACTCGACATTTAGATATATCGACGACGTACTGTCAATTAATAATTTCTAATTTCCATTTCTACGTCGATACGATATATCCTGGTGAGCTTGAGATAAAAGATACCACAGAGTCCGACACTTCTGCTTCGGATGGAGAGTATTGGATCTATGCTTCATACTTGGATATTTTACTTGAAAAGACACAAATGGTAATTTAACAATCAAGCTACATAATAAACGTTATGACTTTAACTTTTCTATCGTCAACTTCCCTTACTTATGCAGCAATAAACCTTCATCACCTGCATACGGAGTACATGTATATATATATCAGTTGATTCGATACGCAAGAGCATGCTCTACGTATGAACAATTTCTAAAACGAGGTAAATTATTGACAAGCAAGTTGATGAAACAAGAATATCAGCAGTCTCGTTCAAAGTCATCATTAGGTCAGTTCTATGGTCGATACAATGACCTTGTCAGCAAATACAATTTATCATTAAGTCAAATGCTGACTGACGTTTTTCATACCAATTGTTAGTCCATTATCCATACACTGAATTGACGACGGATTTTTTCCGTTATTTCCTGGTCATGACAAGGAGCAAACGGCGGGTGTGACCGGTCGGCAGGGGATGCTCAATCCTCCATGGCACCTGATCCCACCTCTGATGTTTCGGGGACCGTGTTTGCTCTGCTTTTGTTTTGTATTGTTTTATGGACTTTGAGATTGAATACTGTTCGTTATCTCCATATCCTTCTTTTCCGAATACCCATTTTAAGCACTATTATAAATTCATTCTTCGTTGTTTTCTTCATTGTAAATGTGTCTTATTATACCCCCGCTTGAAAAGCAGGGGGAAGGGGAGATAGTGATGGAATGTTTGTCCATCCATCCGTCTGTATGTCCGTCTAGCTGTCTGTACGTCCGTCTGTCTGATACGCTTAGGGGTACCCATTTCTTATCCACAACTCCTCTTCTACCACGGAATGAAACTAATGAGGCTTCACATAATTTAATGAGGATTTCCCAGATTCATTGTTAAATATACATGTATAGTGCCAAAGTACCTTCCCTATTTTATTTTTTGATCTGTCACATAAATCTAGTATTCGGAACTCGTCGGCTTATTCGTCAATGGTAAAATGAACACCTATGTTAACTTACGAAATAAATTTTTCGGGGGGAAGGCTGAACTTTTATGAAACTATATTTAATTCCACAAGTCATTGAACTACCTTGACAAAAAACTTAGATTTTGAAATAATGCCTCATATATTCATAGCAACCCGGAATCCGTTTCTTATTCGGCACTGGTCAAATAACTGTACGAACTCTTGCTTTATTAACAGAGCTCAGCAGGGATTGACCATCCACGGACACTTGTTTCGTTTACAGACCAGTAAGAGCGCCCTTTACTTATACGAAAAGTACCTATGTTCAAACGCAAAATGCAAAACAACACATCTTATTAGGGGAATATGAATTCTTTCTCTGTTAAAATTTGACCTTTTTGGCAGCATATTGCCATTTATCAATTTGACCTTCATTTCAATGTATGGTCTTTTTCCGAAAAGAAGTCTGTACTTACTTTTAACAAAAATTTTGTACTTCTATTATCCAACAAATAAGAAGCATTTGGTCAAAAAGTTTTTTTGCAAGAAACCTTGATAAGTTGTTTCAATGAATTATTTTCTTTAATAATTTCGCTACAAGAAGTCTTCAGTTAGATATCTGTATGACTATATTGTATTTTGATAATGACGAATAATCAAAATCTTCACAATCAGGAATGAAAGACGTTCAAAGTAACCACAATTATTGCAGATAAAAAAAAATTCATTCTTAGAATTTTCTTAAAAACACATCGCAAAAACACCAAATGGAAAACATAAAAAAAATCAAGAATGTGAAATGATGGTCATCTTTGTCGTTCCCATGGAAACAAATCTATTTTAACAGCAGCATTTTGTTTCTGCGTCCACAGGCGACAATTTACTGCTCTTGGGAAATGGTTTTATTCAATTTAGTGTCCATATTCACGTGTATTCACGTTCCTCGTTACACGAGACACAGTTTGATATAATACATTTGTGATTAGAAATAACTGCCAGTGCCTTATCATTAAAATTAGCATCACATTGTTTTATCTATTGAATATAAACTGAACATTGAAATGTTTTGCTTTTTGGGGATAGCAGCCTGCAAAGAACTGATGGACAAGATATGAAAAATAAGATGTTGATACTTTGTCAGAATGGATTAAATATATCATATCAATGTTAAAATCCCGTATTAAAAGATTGAGGGGCAATATGAAATTAAACCATCTATCCTTCTGTGTTCAACAATCCAGAAGTGAAAAAAGAATTAGATAGATTACATGATCAGCATGCACTAGTCCCTGCTGGCAAATCAGGTGACAACATTGTCTTCTTTTGTAAGGCTCATTTTATAAATTGTATTTCAGAAGAACTTGGATATTATTCTACAAGTGGTAATCCAACTTATACTCATAGTTCCCTTTATAAGGAAATAATTAAATTCTTCAAAATCATATGTCAGTTCTGAAGTTCTGAATATTTTTAAGATCCAACTGAACCAAAATGAATTTGAACTACCAGATCTATACTGGATTCCGAAAGTTCACAAAAATTCTTAGAAACAATTAGGTACATAATATGTTCCAGTAAATGTTCAACCAAGCCTCTTTTTTTACTCCTCACTAAAATATTAACAATAAAGAAGGAGAAACTTCAAGAGTACTGTGCAAGAAAACCGGGTATATTCAAGAAGTGGTGTAAAGAAGATGTGGATACTTAAAAATTCCAAGGAACTTTTGGATAATTTGAAATCACAAGGTTTTACCAAAATAAACAGCTTGAAAACTTATGACTTTCCAACTTCATAAACAACAATTCCCCATGATAAATAAAGCCCAGGCTTTTTTATATCATTGACAGCTGCCTTTTCCCAAAAAAAAAAAAATGGAACTCGTAAATTTATTTACCTCGTCATTAGTCATTTGCAAATTTATTTTGTTACAAAAAGATTCAATCTGATTGTACTTACAAGTACTCTGAAGTTGACATCAAAAAGATGCTTGAGTTTCTGATTGACAATATCAAAACAGTCTCGTTTAAAGTCATCATTAGGTAAGTTCTATGGTGGATACAATTGAGTCAAATGCTGACTGATGTTTTTCATACTTATTGCTAGTCCATTATTTATACACTGAATTGAGGATGGATTTTTTTTCGTTATTTGCCGATCATGACAAGGAGCACATGGCGGGTGTGACCGGTTGGCATGGGATGCTGTCACCTGATCCCACCTCTAATGTTTTCGAGGTCCGTGTTTGCTTTGCTCCTATTTTATATTTTTTTTTTTGACGTTTTATCTTAAATAGTGTTCGTTATTTTCATGTTTCATGCACCGTTCTCTTTGTGAATAAAGATTTTTTTTTCTTGAAATTACCCGAAAAAAACTCTGAAACAAAATATAGTACTAAATTCATTGAACAATACAGTACCTTTCTTTCTATTCTTTTTTTTTTTAAATGTTTCAATTAAGAAAATGTCACCACTTTTGCAAAATACTCATTCAGTTGTATACGATGAAAAACTTAAATCAGACTTGATTGATTTTATGACACTTCTGTTATGAAGGATATTACTACGGACCATTCATTACAAACCGTTCTCCTTTCATTCTCAGCCGATAGTGTCGAGCATTTGTGATTTTTTCCCCGTGATAGACTAATTACAAATGGATGGCGTACTTAGAAGATTTTCCAAGTAGACAATTTACTTAAAATCCGACATAAAAAAGAACTATGAATGAGACTCGAAAAATATCTCCCGTCGCAATTATGCAAACAACCTATCGATTGGCAAACGGTGAAGAGAGGAATTTTATGGATTCTTTTTTGTAACAAAGACGATTTTTGTGAATGAAAAGTTGAAACGGAGGTCACTGGCTGATTTTTTGATCCGGAATTTGTTCATATTTACGTGACAAAGTTACGATAATGAAGGCTTAAGAACTATTAATTTCCGTCAAGAGTGTACTACAAATACCCTTGAATGGTTTCTAGTCTCGCACTTTTGATATTGAAAAAAAATAAACATTTATCACAAAAAACAACTGATTATTGGACGTTTTGTTGTAACAACACATCTTCTAATAGTCCTTGGTCTCGTGAGTGTCGACAATTCACCACTTAGCACATTATATTTATTACGAAGTTACTGAAGTACTAAATTACTAAACTGTATGGTTATATCAAAAAGCTCCCCCGAAGAGAAACTTCTGAGTAATATATATTTTTTAGTATAAACTTGAGTCTATTAGTTCAGCGATATTGCGAAAGTATAATACCTATTTTCAGCAGATTTTAAGGAGATAGGAAGGCGTTACACTGGTCATTTTTTTTTCTTCCAAAAAACAGTGGTAAACAGGCTAAAACTGTTTTTCCTTATTCATCTGCTTGATTTAACAAGAAGTCCATAGGCAAAACGCTCACCCAAGTCACAATGGCACTACTGTTTTTATCAGGAGATATTGTTTCCTATATACATATATATTTTAAAGTAAATCTCAAATTTCAATTGTGACCCCACCCTTACCATAAAGGACATGACTGGAACAAATAAAATTAAAATTTGCAATTCCTGGGGATGCTTCTACATTAATATGACAATATACCTTGAAGGGGGCTGACTAGGGTTTCCATTAAGCAATACTTTGCGCATCCTAGAAAAATAAGCGCATTTGTTCTTTAAAAGCAACTTTTCTCAAAAAATAATAAAATTTTACAAAATTGAAAAATCACAGGTTAAAAAACCTTGTACACTTTATTTAACTGATTTTTAAAGCGATTTTTAAAAAGACAAAAGAGGTACCTTTGAAAGAGGCTGGACCCTTAACTTTATCAAACTTTGACAAGCATTGTATCAATATTTGGCAATTTACTTGCCTGTGTTAACTCTAAGTACAATTTATATTATATTCAGAAAACGTTCGTCGACATTTGCCATTAATGATAAATTTGCTGACAAAGTCATGTTTCAAATAGAAATTTGTCATATGCTGACTATAAATGAGACTGTTGATATTCGTGGTTCATCCCCTTGTTTTTCTTTTTAGCAAAAGCTTACCTTGTTTTAAAAAACGTTCGTATGTAGAGCATGCTCTTGCGAATAAAAGCAACGGTGAGACGACGCACCTCCATACACAGAAGATAAGGGTGTTTTGCAACGTATATAAGGGATTAATTGATTGTATGTTATTACCTTATCAAATGAATTTTGTTGTTTTATTCGAGATATAATATTTTCATCTATTCTGCACGTGTTTTCAGTTCTTCCTATCTTTTGAAACCGATCTATTGACTGCCAGTCAATTAATAGACTGCGATCTATTGACCGGCAACGTATTTCGGAAAACCGATCCAGCTGGGAGGTTTCGAATTTATGTTTCATTGCACAGAAGTCAGTGATAAATAAATCATTTTATTTAACGTCCTTCTTGAGAATTTTCCACTCACCACTTGCCGGCGAAGAGCTACAAAATTTGTCCTATACTCGGCACTCTGTGCCATTGAGCAGTGAGGGATCTTTTTCGTGCCAGCACTTACTGCGACAAGAGACCTCGGTTTAAACGGTCTCATCTGGTGATCCGAAGTGGGATTCCCACAGTGGGATTCGAACCCGTAACATAAGGATCGACTCCTTGCTTCGCCACTCTAGAGCAGACGCCCTAAACACTGCGGCACGCAGGCGACCATAACTAAAAGAAGTTGAAGTCATTACTTTAATCATAACGTTTTTTTCGTTCCAAATAACCCCTTTCTCTAGTAAAATATTAGAACATAAAACTAATGTAGATTACCAAATTACTTTCGTTTATCGTAAGATATTTTTTACAATCATTTATGGCATTATGTCGTCACATTACGAAACTTTGATATAATACAACTTACACCACAAGCAATTCTTCTTCACAATATGTATGACTAGGAACCTTTTATTACTCCTGGTCTAGTTTTGTTGGTAAAACAGGTTAAACAGGTTTGATTGCTTTCTTTTTGAATCAGACGTTAACTAATGGTAATCTAACAACCAAGCTCTGTATTAAACGTGATGACTTTAACTTTTCAATTGTCAACTTCCCTTACTTATGCAGCAAATACCTTCATCACCTGCATACGGAGTTTATATATCTCAGTTGGTTCGATACGCAATAGCATGCTTTACGTAAGAACAATTTCAAGAACGAGGTAAATTATTGACAAACACGTTGAAACAAGAATATCAGCAGTCTCGTTTAAAGTCATCATTTCGTAAGTTCTATAGTCGATACAATGACCTTATCAGCAAATACAATTTATCATTGAGTCAAATGCTGACTGAAGTTTTCCATATTTATTATTAGTCCATTATTTATACACTAAATTGACGACGGATTTTTTTGTCATTTCCCAATTATGAAAAGGCGAGCGTGACCGGTCGCCAGGGGATGCTCACTTCTCCATGGCACCTGATCCAATGTCTGATGTTTTGCAGGTCCGTGTTTGCTCTGCTCACCAATTTTGTATTGTTTAGTGGACCTTTGATCTTGAATACTGTTCGTTACCTCCGTATATTTCATTTTTGTTTTTTATGGACAACATTTTAAGAAAGAATGAAACTTGTCTGGTGTATTGTTTTGCCATTGATTCATATCTCACCATAAGCAATATGAGTGCTGAATACTAATGACTCCTTTTTGTCAAGTTGGATTGTAAGAAGAGGAGAAAATTTGTAAATGACAATCAATTTTAATTATTCTGTACTACATGTTGCTTAATAACTTATCAATAATCACTTTTTTTAAAACAGATATCTTAAAATTTTAAACATTTACTTACCATTACACAATTTCTTAGATGCATTACTTTTCAGTTCTCTTCGTCCATTTAACCTTTTTCTGAAATTAAAAAAACCCAAAAGATTGGATTTCCTAAAGACATTTCTTAATTCTACTCGGTAAAACTTGTTACTCAACAAAATAAAGATTGAACTTTCTGAAACTGAAAGAAATTATTCATGACTGAACATTTAATGGTGATTTATCTATCTCTTTTCAGATACATCCGTCTTTCTTTTCTGATCAATAAATTTATATTCTAATGCAATTGTTTTGTAAAACACGATTTGATTGGCTAATGCACTGATGTTTGAAGCAGTAAAACGAGCATTAACGAGCGTGAATGCTTTTGCATTGTGACGTCATAATAGAGCGACGCAAAAACACAATGCTCCGTGACGTATTTCATGTAACAAAATTCAACAAAATAAGACGTAAACAAGAAACAAAATGCGTGGATTGCATTAGAATGGGAATAACTAAACTTCTTACGCGTCGCCGGTAAAACTCAGTTTGCGACCGTTAAATCAGCATTAACGGTCGCAAATACCAAATTAGAAGATAGTTATTCCCTAAGTTAAAGCTAAAATCCGAGCAAAGTTTTAGATTAATTTTGCAAAACCTAACCTCTATCGCACGTTTTGATGAAAATGTAAGGTTTTCAAAATGGTTCTCCTCCAAAGGTAAATTGATAGTAAGGTCTATATTTAAGAAATAAGGTATCATTTTTTGAGTTTTATTGGGATGTAAAACGGGTTGGCAACCCGTTTTACATCCCAATAAAACTTTCGGGCTTTATGGAAGATTTGATCATGTGCCAACCCGTTTTACATCCCAATAAAACTAAAATAAATGATACCTTATTACTTATATTTACATTTGTGACTGATTTATTACAAGTAATAAGGTACTTAAGTAAAGTTTGAAATCCATAAAGTTTTCTTTTCAAAACTCAAATTGAATGTGTTGATAACGTCGATCGCTGATGACGTCACTTTCAAATTACGTAGATCGCTTATGACTTAACAATTAATTTATGGTCACATGACGAACGTGTTTTACGGAGATGTTAAGAGGCAGTCCACCGAAAAACCAGGCAATGGGTGGCACATCGCATGTCATGGATTTTAATTATTTTTTGCATGTAGACTTATTAAAGCAAGTGTTTACACATGACAGCATCAAAATTTTTTAGTGCTCCTCTAGTCCTATTTTTGGTAAATGCTTAATTTTGAGTGCAAAAAGGTCAACATGAAGGTAAAAAAATTACTACGTTTTTATCACAGGGGCCTGTAACATACTGTATTTGATTTTACGTAATCACTATATGTATACAAAAAGAGAAAGGGAAACAACGTCAGCTCGAATTTACACAGGGTCGATCTCGGAAATGACTCGTGTTTTCAATAAAATACCTTGCAGTTAGTGAAATAACGTCTTGGATCATTCAGTAATAATCACTCGTTAATAAAAATACCATCGCGGTCATTGAAGAATCGTGTAAGTCGTGTTTTGCAGATCCGATATCCTGTCGTGCAAGTGATGTACTTTAAGTCGTCCACTAAATTTGCTAAACATTGCATCCAATATTTAACGCGAGATGTGATTGGTCAATGGTGCTTTTCTAGAACAGATCTGACCAATCATGCTCCGCCTTTTACCAATCATGGGTTTTTCCAAAATGTCGTCTGTTCTGGGCTCGAGCGTCTCTGTGAACGAAAAAAGCTACCGTATTTATTCAAATCGGAGATGTTGTACCTTTTAATTGCAATTAACAAAAGAAAGAGATGATTTTCGTGAACGCTGGATCTTTACTTTGTGTTTTCCATCTCCGGAAAGACTTCAAAACTGAAGAAAATGTGCTAATTTTGCCTCTTTTTAGTGGACGACTTAAAGTACATCGACTCGCACAACGGGATATCGAGTTAGTAATACCCAACTTAAACGCTATAAAAAGTAACGAGGTTTCTGTTTTATTAAAGAATATTTATTGTAGTATGATTTCTATTATAATTTAATTGGCTACATTCTTTTTTCTATGAAATACGAAAAATTTCCGAGATCGACCCTGTGTAAATTCGGGCTGACGTTGTTTCCCTTTCCTTTTTTGTATATACATGTATATATATAGTGATTACCTAAAATCAAAAACAGTATGTTACCGGCCCCTGTAGTTTTTATTTTGTTTTATATGTAACAGATACTCAAAAGCTGGATGTGTCGATGAATATTATTTATAGCATAGACTCTTATCTTTTATCTTATTAATGAATAAGACTCCAACTTATACTTCTTTAGAAAAAATTATATGGTCCAAATTTTAATTCAGTATCCAATTTTCATTACGTAATAAAACCCAATACATTACAAGGACAGATTTTTTTCCTGATGTTATTATGAATACAAAGTACAAACCTCTGAGTCACTGAATAAAATCAGTGGGAACAGGTATAGTGAAAGAAATAAAAGGAGTCAAATTTACCTTTTTTTGTATTTTCCCTAATGAAACCGATCCCGACCGGAATTATATAAAGAAGAAAATACCATAAGTGTAATGTTAAATTTGGCTCTTTTGTTGTAATATGATTAAAAATCACTTGATTCATTTTTTAAACATGTTATATAGGTGGCAGGTGCCTTTAGTTTAATAAATTTATTAATTTTGCATTATTTTCGATCGGGATCGGTTTTATTTCAATCGGGATCGGTTTTACCTTAAATTTAGAAATATTTCTTAAAGAACTTTATTCGGTGATAACCAATATTTGCCCCCCAAATCAAACTTTGATGGAGATATATTTAATTAAGTTATTAAACAGCGGAGTATGTGCTGACTTCAAAGCACTGAATATTTTCATAAGTAATGACGCCATATGTACGTAATGACGTCCCAAACATGAATTCAGTTTTTTTTTAAAGAATTTTACAGAAAAAATGTAAATATTTCGTCGATATTTTGAGTAAAAGTCACCGAGCGCATGTGTGTTCAGGATCAATATTTTGATATAATGTATAGAATGATAATATCAATGAAATATGTCAATATTGTTCCTGAACAAACCTGCGCTTTATAAATTTTAAAGCTTAAATTGTTGAAATTTTGTCCATTTTTGTCCTCTTTCTGAAAAAGGATATAAAATCGGACTAGTTTGTGACGTCATAAAAAGAAAAATTGTGAATACACTGCTATGACCTATAATATTTTCTGTTAATTTATATTTCTCATACAATTTATTGAATTCAGCACATATCAGGAAGTTTTCAAAATTTGGCTTTTGTGGGGGCAAATATATGCAATATACCGCATATAGTTCTTTGGCTCTTCATTTTAATTTATCAGAAAAATATGCTTGTCTTTTATTTCTTTTCAGCCAGTTTACTGGTTTTAAATTAGTGTAACCATAGATTCAAATGTATATATTATTTAAATTATTAATGTCTTTTACGTACATGAAGATTACATGTAAAACATCTGATTGATTTCTTGATGCTCGGTATTTAAAAAAAAAAAGTATTTGTACATGCATTATGCAAAAACTGAGAGCAGACAGCTTTCTAGGTTCATTATTTATCTTTTTTTTTCAAGTTCTTTTTCAATTTTCTGTTTTATTTTCTCAGGAATTAAAGAGTTAAATTCTATCAGTGGCGAAATTAAACTTGAATACAGAAAATATTTTCATGTGTATAGTCTCGAATTTTTATCCAAGTTTTTTCTTACCTGTCATCTGTAAAAGGTTTTCCTCTTTTACAAAATTTGATATTATATAAATAAGAAAATAAGTTCTTTCATATATAGTATCATCATTCAAGAGCCGATAAATTGCAAGCAAAAAGCAGGGGGGGGGGG
>PRKT01000091.1:325553-336140 GCA_003671525.1 Saccostrea glomerata | reverse complement strand
ATAAATTATTTTGCAAAAGGTGAGTGTTATTGGGTTAAGAAGATGGATGTTGACACAACCGCTGCTTATTGATAAAAAAGTAAATGATAAAAAACGAATTCTGAAATACTGGAACACCATTCTTAGAAATCCAAAATGCAAAACTTATTTAATTCTCAACCAATCATAGCTTGCAGCAAACACCATGATTTATGTCCGTGACCCCTGATGAGGCTTCTTAATAATCGAAACACTCTACAAATACTTGCATAATTCAAATCAAATATTAATCTGCTCTATGCAAAAACATATCTACTAGAAGTGTGGATTGGAGTGTTGGTTCATAGGTTCATAATAAATCTCTAACAAGTTTGGTTGATTGATGTTGCCATTATAATTTTTACACTGTATCATCCTCTAAAACCCTAAATTCAATGTATTTGAATACACCTATAATGGTCCAAAAAAGCTTCAGTAAAATTTAGGTAATATGATTTTGTTTTCTTTTTTTTACAAATTTATACCAACCTGTGTGTATTCGTTTGTGGATCTTTAGATTCTCACTTCTGGCGAACACTTTTCCACATCCCGGAAATGGGCACGGAAACGGTTTTTCCCCGGTATGGACCCGGATATGGTTGACAAGCTTATACTTTGCCTTGAATGGTTTGAATTCACGAGCACACTCTTGCCAGAAACACGTGTGATTGTTCTGTTCCGGGCCTCCGACATGATCTATTGTAATATGGTTCACTATTTCGTGCATTGTGTAAAACACTTTGTTGCAAGGCTTCTTTGGTTCGGATTGTTCGGGGTCTACCCACATACAAGTTCTCTCTTGCTTAATAGCAGGTCTTCCAATGTAAGGAAGGAACAGTCCCGGACCACTCTGTAACATGTTCATAGGGCTCATGAATTGTTGCTGTGCGTGTTCGTATTGATCTATTCTTCCGGAGGCATTGAACCCCATTTGGTCAGTCCTACCGTACATGTCCCCTCCACTGGCGGGCATGTTAAAGTACCCAGACTGGGAATGCACGTGCTGATGACGAGAATTGTGATATGACGACACATCCGGCCGAAGTCCCTGATACAACACGTGCGGAGAAACCTCCTGATGATGCTGAGGCGGAAACCCGGATGAAGCGGGAAATAGCATCCCTGAACGAGCGGAAACATTTCCATCATTAGCTGACAGTCCAAATTCAGATCTCCTTATCAACAAATCTCGAGATGCCAAGTTTCCAACATTAGAGTACGGAACGGGATATCCGCCGGACTGGGAGTTATAATAGTTGTACTGCTGGTTCTGAAGCATTCCTCCGTCCGGGTACCCCACCCCAGGGGCGGGAAGATGCTGGGGTTCACCTCTGTCCACAAACGAACTGAGCATTGTTACAAAGTCACATTTACTCCTGAAGCCTCAGCAATGAAATAGGAAAAATTTAAACGTGTTAAAACAAACAAATAACTCTTCAACCTTCAATGTCTTTTATAACATTTCCACGGGTTTTTAAAGCTTAAAATCTACATTCCTGTATATTGGTTGGTTATTTTGACAGTAATGAAGTACAATGAAAACATCTTAGGATAAACAGTGAACAGTGCGTCGGGATATTTAATACGGTGTGCGAGTTACGGCGTAGTGTTTTGAGACCAGTATGTGTGCCCAGTAGGAGCCTTATCAAACTTTGACTCCGCCCCCTTCCTATCGTCATTGGGCCTCAATATCAGTGTGAAATCAATAATATAGTAATCATCGCTTACACAAACTACGGGAGGAACAAGGTGTAGGTATAATTTCATTACAAACCTTTCCTGCTTCTTTACTGCGCGCTCCAGTAGGCAATATACTTGCTTGATAATCAATCATCGATATATGCTCAGTTGATGGGCATTGCAAGAGTTTTTTTCCCTTCACATTTACGAAGGTTTTGAATAAATCCCCGTTTCATATGAATATAAATAAAACAGGTAAGCTTAACCACTGTAATTCCAACAGTTTGTTGGAAGACTTTTAAAACTAGTGAATTATATTAAGTTTATTGTATCTTTCAACATTTTTAAGGGATATCACCCATTTGCTAACAAAGAAAGCCTTACAAAAATATAATCTTAAGATGCAAGTTCGTTCCTGCAAGAGTTTAGTAGTGGAAACTTTTGAATACTTAGTTCAATGTAACACCACAATAAATTGAAACATTCAGTTATACTTATATAATTACTTTTGGGTATTTAAGCTGTACTTTAATTGCTTTTGATTAAATTTGACCTAATGATACATATGGAGATAACGCATGGTATTCCATATCAAATGTCCATAAAACAATACAAAATAGGAGCAGAGCAAACACGGACCTAAAAAACACCAGAGGTGGGGACAGGTGCCACGGAGGAGTGAGCATCCTCTGCCGACCGGTCACACCTGCCTTGTTCTCCTTGTCATGATCTGGAAATAACGGGAATATCCGTCGTTAATTTAGTGTATAAATAATGGACTAACAATTAGAATGAAAGAACGTCAGTCAGCATTTGACTCAATGATAAATTGAACTTGCTGACAAGGTCATTGTATCGACCTTAGAACTTACGAAATGATTAACGAGCCTGTTGAAATTCTTGTTTCATCAACTTGTTTGTCAAAAAATGTCTTTGTAGAAAGTGTTCAAACGTAGAGCATTCTTTTGCGTATCGAATCAACTGAAATATGTCAACTCTGTATGCCGGTGATGAAGTATTTTTGCTGCATAAGTAAGGATCCGGAAGTTGACGATAGAAAAGTTAAAGTCACCACGATTATCATAGTGCTTGGTTGTTAGATTACCATATAAACGTCTTTTTCATGTAAAACATTTAAATATGAAACAGATATATCAGACTCTGTGGTATCTTTCATTTCAAGCTCACCAGCATCCATCGTATTGACATAAGAATGGAAATTACCATTGCTAATTGACAGTACGTCGTCGATATATCTAAATGTCGAGTTGAAGCTACAGCAAGTGTTTTCTTCTTTTCACGCATAAGATATTTTGCACAAATCCTGCTTCATATGAATACAAAAATAGGTCTGCTAATAACGGGGCACAAATTCTGCTTCATATGAATACAAAAATAGGTCTGCTAATAACGGGGCGTAATTGGTACCCATGAGAATTCCAATAGATTGTTGGAAGACCTGGTCTTCAAAAACAACATAGATAATGTCAATCTGAAATCAAGCATCTTTTTTGTGCCGACTTAAGAGTACTTGTGTGTACAATCAAAATGCTTTTTAACACAATAATTTTGCAAATGACCAATGGCAAGGTAAGTTAATTAACGAGTTCCATTTTTATTGAAAAAGCAGCTCAATGATATTGAAAATCTGGACTTTCATTTATCGTAGGGAATAGTTGTTAATAAAGTTGAAAAGTCGTAAATTTTTAAGCTGTTGATTTGGTTAAATCTTGTGATTTCAAAGTGTCCAAAAGATATTTGGAATTTTTCAGTATCCACATCTGATTAACACCACTTCATGAATCTACAGTAGAGACTCGCTATTACGGTGACGGTTTTATACGATAGAACGCTTATTACGTTGTTAATTCAAAGCACAAAACCATTTCTTAACAAAACTATACAAAAAAGAACCGTTTATTACGTTGTCCAAAAACGCCAGGTCTCAGTATTACGATGTCAAAATTCTGTCAAAATTGTTTTCACTCCGTGTTTATTCAGTGTTGATTGCTGGTAGACACTTAATGAGACACTAAATAAACATTGGAATACCTGTGCTTTGAGAGAATGTTAACTTACAGGGCAGTTAGGTGATTTGTGACGCTTGATTGCACCCACCTGGACTGTTCCAGCGAGCCCAGCAGATTTGGAGACGTGCCAAAGCTATTGTTAAACAATTAAAGTTAACTCATAAATCTAGCTTCTTCTTTATCTATCACTGTTATTTTTTTTAAATTCTTTTATTCTTTATTTCATACTTAGTTAAATAAATTAATTAAATAAATAAAAGGTTACATTTAATGTTATGCATATAATTATATGCTGTACACAGGTACACATAATGTGTAATTTCGTTTGCAAATAAACTGCGTGAATTAACAGCTTGGGTATCAAACATCATTAGGACAAAATTTGAACTCCACTACAAACGTTTTAACAGCTTGGGTAGTGGCTATGACTACCTCTCAGTTGTCAGCAGAAATACAAATCGATAATTGCTGAACTGCTAATTGACCTCTGTTCAGTAATTAAAAAAAAAAAATATTTTGACAGATTGCTTGTCTATTTACTTTGACCTTTTTATTTGAATAAAAAAAAATGTTGCTGTTTATTTAGAAATGACTTTTAATTGAATACAAAGAGAATAAAATAATCAGTATTTTGGTTGTTGTTTATAAAGAAATCATATCACTACGAAGACATTGAAATTTTCACGAACGCATTATCTGGACAGAAACGAAAGTGAAAGTATATGTTACAGAAAATGGCGGCAATTAAAAGAAGATTGTCGAAGTTTCTATTAAAAAATATGCTCTATGCTTTTACTATGATGGAAAAAGAAGAAATAGCATCTTGAAAATAAGTTTTAAAGATAAGTAATCAATGAATTAAGTGTATATAGCATATTGGTTAAGAATTTGAGCATAAAAAGGAGATAGAAGGATAAAAATACACCCCCTTATACAATCACACGTTTTCCAAACGATGTTTTACTGGATTTTATTGGGAATTTTTATTACGTTGCCCTCAGTATTATGATATTTTACCGTAACAAAGTGATCATCGTAATAACGGGGTTCTACTGTATATACAAATACGGAGGACACTTGCCTAGTGTCAAGTTGAAGCAAAATATACAAATATAAATGACACTTGCCTAGTGTTAATTAAGCAATATATACAAGTGTTCTAGTGTATGGTTTAAACAACAAACAGATTCCTGGCACTTGGCTACTGTAGATCACTTAATTTTCGTGACACCTTATTTTCGCGAGATTGTCATTGACTCTTTGTAAGCGAGACATAATTTTCACGAAAAGTTGTTCTTTCTCTATATAATCATAAGGAATACTTTTATACGCGAGAATTAAATTTTCGCGAACGCACTGTCTTGCGTATTTACGCGAAAATAAGTTTCTCGCGAATAAAAAGTGATTTACAGTATATCAAAGCCACTTCGCTAAATAAATACTTCTTCGTGATAGCCACTTGGCTATTCAAAAGCCACCGGTTGGTTCTAGCCACTTGGCTATACAAATGCCAGCTGGTAATTCAATAACCCCTCGGCTAAATAAACACCACCTGTCAACTGGCTATACAAAGGCCACTTGGTACTAAACGTCAACTGGCCACACTAACTTTGACCACTTTGACAAAACAGTCACTTCCAACTAACTGTGGCCAGTTGATGTTTAGTACCAAGTGGCCTTTGTATAGCCAGTTGACGGGTGGTGTTTATTTAGCCGAGGGGTTATTGAATTACCAGCTGGCATTTGTATAGCCGAGTGGCTAGAACCAACCAGTGGCTTTTGAATAGCCAAGTGGCTATCACGAAGAAGTATTTATTCAGCGAAGTGGCTTTGATATACTGTAAATCACTTTTTATTCACGAGAACTTTATTTTCGCGTAAATACGCAAGACAGTGCATTCGAGAAAATTTAATTCTCGCGTATAAAATTATTCCTTACGATTATATAGAGAAAGAACAACTATTCGTGAAAATTATGTCTCGCTTACAAAGAGTCAATGACAATCTCACGAAAATAAGGTGTCGCGAAAATTAAGTGATCTACAGTAGCCAAGTGCCAGGAATCTGTTTGTTGTTTAAACCATACACTAGAACACTTGTATATATTGCTTAATTAACACTAGGCAAGTGTCATTTATATTTGTATATTTTGCTTCAACTTGACACTAGGCAAGTGTCCTCCGTATTTGTATATATTGCATTTCTTTTATCTGTATATTTTGCACTTTAATATTGTCCTTATAAGACTTGGGCATAACCAAGTACGGGCCCAAGGTAGACCGCTCGGGTCCCACACATTACAAAATTTGGTGGCAGCGGTGGGATCTTATAGGACATTATGAGTGCAACGGGGAAAGATCACATTGCTATAGATGAAAGTATGCTTGCGACGATGGACAGGATAGAGGAGAAATTGAAGCGTTATCGTCTTGATAGTTCCACTCCTAAGAGTGACAAGCATTATGAACCAAGAGGTCGAACCAATTTGTCACCTGGATCATATGACATGTACCAAAGGGAAATGTCGCCATATTCATTTACAAACCGCAATGTAAAAGAAAATGCAAACATTCATTTACAAACCGCAATGAACAAGAAGAGGCAAATTACGATAGGCATGAGTCCGGAGACAGATCTCCATATACATATGCCAGTAGTGGTGTGCGACCAAAGGTCCACTTTGCTGATGAGCCACATGGTAAAAGCCAAGAAGATGCTGACTGGCTGATAAGCAATCTGTCCTTCGGTGCAAGTAATCGCCAGAAGTCTCCTGAGCGAGATGTTCCCAAAGGCAATGTTTATATACCATTGCGGACAGAGACACCCAGGGTAGAAAGAGACAATAAAATAGCTATCAAGCCAGTGACATATGATGGCTCAAGCTCTTGGCTTGATTACAAGTGCCATTTTGAAGCATGTGCAAATGTCAATGGCCTCTAATAAAATGACTTATAAAAATTGTTTTTTAATAGTTATTGCTATCTTTAAGCTGCACATGTTTACATTCCTTCTCCGATGGCCGCCATTTTGGAAACGGAAGTAGACTAAATGCCTGACTTTATTCTGTAATTTATTTTTCCCCGGATAAATGGTACATTCATATTAAACAAAAATATTAAATTGCTTTGTTTTATTTGTTTCTTTAATATGGTTATGTATTTCATACTGTTTGTGACAATTCTCTTAAGTCAATAGTCCTGTAAATATGATGCATTTCATTGTCTCAGCAAATTGTCATACACAAGCTAATGCGTTCAATACTGTAAATTACTTTTTATTCGCGAGAACTTTATTTTAGCGTTATTACGCGAGACGGTATGCTCGCGAAAATTTCATTCTCGCGTAAAATAGAATTCCTTAAGATTATATAGAGCAATGACCACGATTCGTGAAAATTTTGTCTCGTTAATAAAGAGTCAATGACTATCTCGCGAAAAGAAGGTGTCGCGAAAATTAAGTGATCTACAGTACTTAAAATCTAACTTTGGAAAAAGTTGCAAACAATTATCATAATTATCGAGTACATCACTTAAAAGTAATTTAAAGCCCAGCTGATCATCATAACTGTATTAAAACATATCAATTTAGTGTGTCAATTATTAACACAGGTAAGGTGACTGCGTGCGTTCAGCCGTAACTAATCCCCTCATTATCGTACTCAAGGTGTCAGACAGTGTAAACAAAGGCTTCACTAGGGAAGTTAGAAGTGTGAACAAGGTCACAATTATCAAAAAATACTACAATGGACCAAATTTTTGTATCAGATAAAACGAAATTCTGATATTTTCTTATCAGAATATCAGGTGAAATTATTAATAAATATATAAGAAATGGTTTTGTGCTCTGATATTATATTGAAATAGCCGAAATATTCGTTTAACCGCTATCCGATTAAGTGGAAGCCACTGTATTATAAAAATGTTGTTGCAAAACATACCATCCCAGCACGCTAATTTATGGGAAAATTAAAGTAATTATAAAAGAAACTAAAAAAAAACTTAAGTAATTGTGATGTTTTTCTCTTCTTTTTTTTTAAAAGGGAAAAATAAAGCACGTCTTACTGTTGTAAGCGGGTCTCGATCCCAGACCTCAATATCCTCCGGTATTATTGATTCTGTGCATTACCGACTGAGCAAGTCGTTACTTATATTCGAACACACAAATTGTTGACATCAGCCATTGCTGTTGATTATCAATGGCTACTTCTACCGGTCGATGTTATTTGTTATTAGTTATATACTTTATTCAAAAACTTAAAATATAATAGTGACAAACATATGACGAGAGAGAGAGAGAGAGAGAGAAATGCACTAAATATAAATACGGTAACTATTCTGATTTTAGACCACTCATTACAATATTAGCTCCACCTCTTATGCATATTTATAAAATAAATCTTATCTTCAATCAAGGGCAGATAAGTCAAATATCCCTATATTTGCAGAGAAGTGGGATAAGAAAAACAACGAATTATTTGATTGCAACGCAGTTTATAACCATTATGACATTGCATTTCTTTTGGAAATAGACCAAACTCTATAACAAATGACTTAAGGCAAAAATAAAAACAAAAATAAATGTGATAACAGAGATTGAAAAAGACCCCAAAACCGGCGTTTAGTGCAGTCATCCTTTCAAAATAAATCATGGAGATTATTGAAAACTTATTCACTGTTTCTTAACTTCACGGATTTACACTGTGAATATAGGGAATATTAACACCGCGAGTTATTTCCCCCTATACAGTATAATGACATTATATTTCATGATGGATTAGCTTTGAAGTTTTGAATTCACTCTATATCAGTGCTTAAATTTTAGAAATTAAATGTTATTTTATTATTTAATTACTGCTGTGTGTAAATCAAAACATATAGATATACTCACAAGGTGAAACCACATAGTGCGAAACCACTCGGCGCGAACACAAATCGAGGCAAACCTCGAACAATGAATATGTATACCCCCAACAAATATGTATGTCCCCTGCGTCAGGCAGTGCTATTTGTTTAACCCTGTTTAAATAACAAATTACAACTTAAGGTCATATGCAATGTAGTTTGAACTTTATTGAATTCTGCCTTGGAGTTGAAGAGTTCCACTAAATGAAGGACCCCTGTACAATACTTTTAATGTTTATATATGGATTTCTACACCTCTTCTAAAACAATTTTTGATGAAAAAAAATCTTGAATTTATGCTTTGTAATTTTTGTACACTTTTCTTTGAATAATGCAAAAAATTTCACAATTTGATATCTTTTCAAAACCCCTGGTAACGCATGCTGATTTTTTGTCTGAGCACATGTAACAGTATTGTAAGTTTAAATTTAGAATATCTTGAAAAATTATCAGTAGGTTAGGTACGTTGCTTATGTCCTTAATTAGTAACTGTTGTGTATGAAATTTAAGCATACAATTCAATGAAGAAGTACAGTAAAATTTGTCTAATCCGGACTCTGAGTACTCCGGATTTTTGTCCATTCCATCTATAAATTTTAGTCCCATGCACTTCTTTAACAAATTCATTAGAAAAAATTCTGTGTAGTCCGGATACTGTCTATTCTGTATTCTGAACGGCCATACTGGTCCCAACTACTCATAATTAACGGTAATCATTCTCTCTAATCCAACCACACCTGAGTTACTTCAAAGCAATTAACAGGTTTTGTGGTGGATGTTATAATCCGTGATTACATTAGCATGATTAGTGCCATGAGACGAACTCCGTGAAATACGGCGGTGACACGGCCCACTTGAAAAAAATATTATATGATTAAATTACAATTAAAAAAAATTAACTTTGTTTTAACTCCTTTTACCACATTATATCATAAACACAAACGCGATTTACAAATCAAAATATAAATCGGGATCGAAAATCGAAAGCATTTCAAAATGGGGCCATAACACTGTTGGGGAAATAACACTGTTGGGGAAGACGTATTTCTTTTTACATAAAAATTAAAAGTACAATCCAATAATTAGCACATCGTTAATAATTGTGCATTACTGTTTATACACTGAATGAGCTCTTTGACAAGCGAAACCCGGTCCTCTTGATATATAGTAGGCCTATATTATGCGTGCTTGTAGATTTTGATTTAGGTAACATTTCACCCGACTTTCAAACTTCGTGAACAAATAAGAAAATACAATAAGTCATGTGAAACTTTTTTTTATAATTTCTAGACTCCAAAATATTGATTGATTTCATCATTTATATTATGTATATGATGTACTTGTAAATAAACAACGAAATTTTCAAAATTAACATTTTCTTGCATTTTTCCTGCACTCCGGATTCTGTCTAAACCGGCCAAATTTTATGGAACCGGTGGAAGCCGGTTTGGACAAATTATACTGTACTAGTAAATGTTGAAATTTTATGATTTTGTTATTTATGTTGATTTGTCCTTCAGTGAAGCCCTCCTGGCATTGCCTGTATTCAAATCAGAGAATTTGGACAATGGGTAAGATATAAAAAAAAATGCTGGTTCTAAAGTACAATAAATCACCAAGAGACATGGCTTCAGGGTATGTATATCATTAAAAAATATTTGTAAGTATAAGTAAAGTTTTTCATGTAGAGCAAATGAAAAGGTTAAAGAAATAAGTGTTAAGAAACAAAAAGCAGATGAATAATTAATTTTTTTTAACTTTAAGATTTCAGTATATCCTTGGAGCAGCAACCTCTCCTGCTGTAAAACTGAATGAAGAGACTTTGACCTACTTGAATCAAGGTGTGTTGTGTGTTTAAAAACTGTAAAATCACATATTTTCTTGGGGTCAATTTTTCGTGGTTTGAGGAAAATCTCTTGGTTTGTAGGGATTTGATTTCGTGGATCAAGAATTAATGA
>PRKT01000091.1:301195-317705 GCA_003671525.1 Saccostrea glomerata | reverse complement strand
AAAAGAGTGAAAAGATATTTGGAACTGAAAAAAGACAAAAACAAAGAAAAAATTTGGGGAACGCCCCGAGCGGGATTCGAACCCCCGACATTAAGACAAAGTATGGTTCGGTCATATCTTTGCAATAAACGCACGCATGAAAAAAATAAAAACATATAAAGATATCTTTGAAGACGCTCTATAAACCCTGTAAATCCGAAAGAAAAATATTGAAAAACAAAAAAGTTGAAAAATTAGACTTTTTGAATTCACTTCTGTTTGCGACCGGAAGTAGGAACGACAAAAAATGAAGGACGTTCGGCACATCTACATGTGATGGTCTTTCATGTCCATAAGTTTCAATGTCATATCTTTGGCTGTTTTCGAGAAAAGTTGTGTACAAAAATCCATTTAAAAAATACAAATTTCCCCAAAAATCGTGAACGGAAGAAAATTTTGAAAAAATGAAAAACACGTCTGGAGACATTAACCTGGTGCATCTTTCCTGTAAAAATCTTTGAAATCCGTACAGTCACAGCGGAGATATCGCCATGGAAATGAAAAAAGAATAATAATAATAATAGGAAACCGACGGAAAACAATAAGGTCTTCCGAAGGAAGTCGGAAGACCTTAACTAGAAACGATCTCGTTGCGAGCAACGAGAGGTCTTCCGTCCTATTCAGGAAAAAAATCTCGTAAAATCGAGCTGAAAAGTGATTCAAAATTTTTATCGCAAAGAGGATTGAACCAATGTCGCCTTTTTCTGTTTTATCCCCAACGCGCAAACCATTAAGCTTTTGGGAGTACTGCTCTAAATATACTTGTGTGTATACTTTTGCAACCGTACACCTGTCTAAGAATCATAAAAGGCGGGTCACTATTAAGAATTTGCGCCAAACGCCACGAGTATTCACGCATTTTCTTTGGACTAATCTATTAAATAGGTGTGATAGTTTCAATGAAATAAAATAAATAAAACGTTCTTATCGCCTTTATTTTATTTCGACGTTTAAAAAGTCATTGTAAACATTACATATATCGTTTCTAGCCCAGTTACACTAAAGTAGTGAAACGGTAATTAAGTGTTAAGATTGACACTGAATTGCAACGTACTACTACGTGAAAGTCCAAGTAATTTTTTTACATTTCATGCATTCTTATGTCAGAATAGTTTTATCAAACGCTCAGCTGCCTCCATAAACCCCAATTGCGAAATTGCGAAATGGCGGAATTGACAAAGACAGCTGCCATCTTGGGTCCGCTTCAGATTTTCAAATATTAATATCTAGAATTCAGATAAGCAAATTTTCAAACAACTTATATATTAAGCATCAAATTGTTAAGATGAATACTTTTGCTCAGTAATATATAACAAAATATTGATCATTAGAGAGTTATAGATAAGAGAATTTTGGCCCCTCTGAGCCCCTAATTTGAAGGGTCAGCCCTATTTTTTTGACATCAAATGAAAGGTCTTGCGATGTTGCACATTTTGTCTTCAATATGCTTTAACAAATTATGAACGGTGTGAAGATATGAGACAAAATGCGTCAAATTTTGTGAGATATTTCTGAGACATTTTTTCGGCCCTACCGAACTCCAGTGCCTTTTGCGCTAGAAAGATTTGGAGACCCAATTACAGCTCACCAAACCTTCCTCTATGTTCCCTGAAAATCTTAAGTCCATATCTAAAGTCGTTTCGGAGGAGTTTCCCGGACAAGCCGACCCTCTGAAAATCAAAAACTCGTCCATATCTCACGACCGGAAGTGAGATAATCAAAAAGGAAAAAAACCTATCAAGATCAATTGAATATCTTTCAGATCTGAAAGTTTGGTATAAGTCGGACGAGCCATCTCTGAGAAATCGCTTGCACAAAATCGGTTGGAAGAATAATAATAATAATAATAATAATAGGGAAAAAGAAACCGAACGAAAACAAGAAGGTCTTCTGTTGGAGACGGAAGACCTTAATAACTAGATACGATCTCGTTGCGAGCAACGAGAGGTCTTCCGTCTGATTCCGAAAAAAAGAAAACCTTTGTAAAATCTAGCTGAAAGGGTAAAAAAAAATATTACACGCAAGAGGGATTGAATCCAAGTTGGCAGCATGATAATCCAACGGGCTAAATATTACGTATGCTGTCGGGACCTCTGCTCTAAATCTTCTTGTATATACCTCTGTATAACAGTGCTTTTGTCCTAGAATTATGAAAGCTAGTCACTATTCATAAATTCGCGTCAAATGCCACGAGTTAATCTTCGTGCCTTTTCTTTGGAATGTTCTCTTTAATAGGTGTGATAGCTTTAATGAAATAAAAAAAAAACGTCCATTTAGCCTAAAACTTGATGATTAGAAAGTATATTTTATACATTTCACAAACTCCATATAGTATGCAAGGAAGTAACACTAAAACAGTGAAACGGCTATGAATTTTAACTTTTTTAAAATTTCATGTTAAAGTGAACTCGCTAAAGTGAACTATCCCGATTAGTTAAAAACATTCATGAAAAGATTGAAATGTTTCGCAAAAAAAAAAAATGGCTCGCCTTACGACGGTCAAGGAATTCGATATCGTTTGTTCTCAATAACTTGAATAAGATCTTTGAGACAATAATGTTAATATAAACTCTATTAAGCGATCTTTAAAAAAATATGGTTATCTTATTTTGTCTTTTTTATTAGTAAAATATGGCACAAATGTGCATGGGAAAAACCGTGGGTAAGTTTTATACTTACTGTATTCATTGATATCCTTCTTGAATAACTATTACTTATAACAATGATTAATGAGCTGCTTTTCCGTGGTGCAATCAAAAGATATTTGATATCGAATTTCATTTGCACATTTAGTCTTTTCTTTTTTTACTTTGAGAATCAACCAAAACCAATTATAGAAGACGTTTAAGAAGAATTTAGTTTGACACAGAATTGTAACGTAACTACAACGTGAAAATCCAAGTATTCCTTTATATTTCATTTGTCCTTATTACTTTCTTTCAAGCAAATACTCGACTGCCTCAGTAAACCCCTATTGCGAAATGTCGGAGTTGACAGAGAGAGCGGCCATTTTGAAACGCTTCAAATTTTTAAATGCTAATATCTAGAGTTTAGATTTATCAATATTCAAACAAATTATATAGCAAGCATTATAAGAAAGGTTTCTATTAACTCACAAAAAATAAACGAAAAATATTGAAAAGCAAATCTTTTTTAAAAATTAGACTTTTTAAATTAGCTTCCGGTAGCGAGCGGAAGTAATGACAACAAACGAAAAGTCGCGTCCTGGATAGTATTTTTTATCATCTATAATATCTGAAAGTTTCACATTGATATCTTTTACCGTTCTTGAGAAAATCTGTAGACAAAAGAAATCAGAAAAAGGTCTGTACTTGGCACCGGAAGCGAATTTCCAAAAAATCTCTCAGATGTATCAAATTCATTAAACAAAACATCTGTCCTGAAAATTTCATGTAATTCCATCCAGTAGTCTTTGAGAAATCGCGTCAGAAAAATAATAATAATAAGAAACAATAGAATTGCTATAACATCTTCCGTTAAGACGGAAGACCTTAATAATAGGAAGCCAACGGAAAACAATAAGGTCTTCCGAAGGAAGTGGGAAGACCTTAACTAGAAAAGAAACTAGTTGCGAGCAACGAGAGGTCTTCCGTCCGATTCTGAAAGAAAAATGCAAAATCGAAATGAAAAAGTGATAAAAAATTTTTGGACATATGGGGGATGGAACCCGGGTCGCCAACGTGAAAATCCAACGCGCTAACCATTACGCCATTAGGGAACACCGCTTCAATTTTAAAAATGCAAATATATCAAGTTTTGTTTTTTCGATTTTAAATTAAATTACATATTTAGTATTTCTTATCAAGTTTCTATTAAGGTAGATCGCGGGTTTACTGTTTGCCTGAAAACATAGGCTAAAAATTTGTCAGCTTACTCCTCTCGTTTGAAATTTTTCTTTCTGAATTTTTTTTTAGATTCGTCTGCGTGGTTAGAGTGTAATCGTAATTCAAATGCGCTAATGTTGATGAGAACAGGTGACGCTTTTTCAATGAAATATATAGTAAAATGTCCCTTTTCTGCCGGTATAGGCATTTCAAACCCAGAATCATAATATTAAAACGAAGCAGACGAATTTTATATTACTCGATACAATGAATGTGAAGTGAATTTAGAATCGATTCATTAAAAAAAATTAGTATGTGTTCTCGCTCAATTTCTTGCAAAAAAACTTTAAAGTTTTACAATTTTCATCAGAAGTATTATATTTTCATCACAACGTTATATTACGTTGGTGCGACGTCATTATTTCCGTATGCCTGCATGACTCGAAAAAAAAAATGAATTCATCAACAAATCACTCAAAATAAAGCATGCGATCCATGAATTCAATTTCCCGATATAATCTTTGCCATAGTTTACCAACAGCGTGTGGCAAGTACTATTTCAAAGTCATGTGTGACTAGGGATGCTGAAAAATTATAAATTTATAACAGATGTACATGGATGTAAGAAAAAAACATCTTACCGGATTTGAGAACATTATCAAACATATGTATTTTTTGCATCATTTTTATCTATTAATAAAATGTACCCGATTTTAAATCGGAAATATTGCTTTATGACATACATTGTATACATTTATACTTCATAGAATGAATTAATTTTGTCTATCCCTGAATTAACAGACTTCAGTTTTCCCTTCAAAATGTCGTAAAGGCCAGGGGCGTAGCCAGGGTACTTTTGATGTGGACGCCTTAATAGGCAGGGGATTTGGAACTTTGATTAAAAATTAGATGTTAGATCCACTCGCATACCTGCTACGAGCGGATCTAGCATCTAATTTTAATTAGATTGGGGGTTTGGTGGCCTTGGTGGTGGCTTTAGGGGCAAAGCCCCCGGTAGCTGGTGAATTTTCGACGATTTCGATGTGCATATATGACCCTCCTGATAGCATTTAATTTATGTACACTTTTTTCAGTTTTAATGCAGCCACATTTGAGGTATGTTCTTTTCTTGTACAAAATGCGCAGACACTAAAAAATGAGAAAGGATCTTTCCAATAGCATGTTTTACGAAAGAATGTTCATGAATATTCACAAATCTGGTATATTTATCTTTTTGCGACAATTAGAAAAACATGTAAAATATGCTATTGGTTTTGAGCACAGGCACCTGACATTACTTATTTTTCTTTTAATAAAAAAATATACACATACCGAATAATAAACTTGTTTATTATTCGGTATGTTTATATTTTTTTTATTAAAAGAAAAATAAGTAACGTCAGGTGCCTGTGGTTTTGAGGTAGAGTTAGTCAATACTTGAACGTTTTTAACAGGTCTTATTGTTATTATATTTTTTAAAATTAAACTGAATTTTACCAAGTTTTCGATTTTTGGTGTTCACATATAAAGCTGAATTATGATTTTTGAAGTTTCGCATAAATTTGATATTAGGTTAATTTTTTGGGGTGGGATCGTTACAGAAGTTGAGCATTACGGTTGGAAGTTAATTTCCAGTAATAGAAATTGAAATTCGAAACTCTTTAAGAATGTAATTACACTTGGGGAAAAAAATCCAGTAATATTCGATAGTAAACCAGAATCTGGGAAAATCTTTTGATATCAATGAGGTGTATACTATCGTATTTTCCCTTAAAACTGATTCTATTGTCCAAACAACATAAAAATGTAACAAGATTATATACTCTGTATTAACTTTTTTCAATTTCAAAATGCTTCAAGAGAGTTCATTTTGTTTTATTATTTTACCTGGTATTTGATTAAAAGTATAGTGTTATTATGTGTGCAATTAATATTTTATCCCTTCACCCCCTTTAAACATGTTAAAACTTATAGATAAGGCCATAATAAAAAAATTACTAGATTCTTATCCGAATTTTTTTTGAAAAATTGAGGCTGGCGGGCAGCTTTTATTTTATATTTTTTTCTATTTTTGCAGATTGAAATTTTTATTCACCTGTTCATTCGGTGCAGATTTATCTATAATACCCGAATAAAAGTCATGGTAGAGGTCCATTTATCTCTTACTTCACATCATCACCAATCTTTCAGAATCAATGACCCTAGGCCTAGTTTAACATATTTATAGCAATTACCATCTTTTCAGCTGTCAAAATCATGCCGACATTCACAGGATTTAAAACGAAAGTTGAATGGTAGTTGAACACCGAACCCAATCAGAATTAAGACAAAGAAAAACAGAACTAAAAAAAATCGAGGCGGGAGTAAAAAATCGGGGTGGGCAGGGATGAGAATCTAGGAATATATATATATCATGGCCTAAATTCAAATAGGCTTGACAGCATTTTAAACTTTCTGCACAAATTTATTAATAATAATTAATCTACAATATATCCCAATTTACTGCAATATTCATCATAAAATATTGCAATATATCGCAATATGGTTTCCACTCGCAATACCTATAACTCTACACTCTATAGAAAGGAACTATTCAACAGCAGCTTGTATAGAATGATTAATTTACCAACGCTTAAGAAAAATAAATCGGCTTCCTGAATTTTGCTATTTTGGCAGCCATTTTTATGACAGACTTATGGCCAGGAACTGTATATTTTATCTATCTCCCAACCCCTTATAATCGTCTCTACAGGCGATAAACTTGCATGAGGCGAATTTTCAGCAATCCAACAGCCAATTCTAATCAAGTGAGTTTTCTTTGTCAAAAACATGACCAATGGGAGTTGGGTGGGGCCACTAAGAGGGATCAAACACATGGGCATCAGAAACTTCAATTTAAAATTAGTGTATAGCAATCAAATTGGAGCAGATCAAAGATCTAATCCTAATGAGATTGCAGAAACTTTATTTTTTGGGGTCATCTTTAGAATACTGTCAATTCTGCATAACTTGTGAAGTATGTTTCATCATTTAGATACCAATGTCATTTGGGTGGTCTTTGAATGATGTGGTCACCCAGGGAAACAAACGTTCCAAAATGTCTCACCATGTTCCCACCATAACCAGCTGGGACATCAATGATTCCTTGGCTGCAGACTTTGATGGATCTCTCTCAGGCCTTGGTTCTGAACTTGGAACAACAAGTTACAATATGAGGTACATTTAGTGATAGAAAAGGGCAAATGACCGATCTGTAAGGTTGAAATGTTAATATTTTAATTAATTGTTATGTTAAGATTTATCAATATTTTAAGGAATTAGAAAGTCATGCTTTCAAGCCTCTGAATGATTTTCTTTGCTATTTGTGATTATAGATTAAAATCAGAATTAGAAGCAAACTTTGAGTAAATAAATGTTTGCTAGTTTAAGAAAAAAAAATTGGTGAAAGAAATTATTATGATCTAATTTGAAAGAGTCATGTAAAGACTGATTGTAAAACACAACTAGGAACAGGAACACTTTTAAGGTCTTTTGTAGTACCTTTTTTAAAGACTTTTAAAGTTAAGCATAAAAAATATGTTAATGTCATGCCCACCAAGATTAGGTTAAGATGATGTTTTTTTTCCATTGCATACTGTGAAGTTACTATTATACTCCAGCAGATGTATAAAAGAATCAGCATGTCTGTCTGTCCATAGACATGATTTCTCCCACATTTGAACCATATATATATTCCAACAGCAGGGGTATGATGTGAAAATCCTTCATTTTTCAAATATGTATGGTCAAAACAGAGGGAATATAAATCACAAATTTTTGTGGGGGTTTAAGTTTCGTTGTTTTCGAGGTATGACGAGACCCACAATTTCATGTCCACCACGAAATGTAACATGTTACATATATAAGTAGTCATTAATTCTTGATCCACGAAATCAAATCCCTACAAACCAAGAGATTTTCCTCAAACCACGAAAAATTGACCCCAAGAAAATATGTGATTTTACAGTTTTTAAACACACAACACACCTTGATTCAAGTAGGTCAAAGTCTCTTCATTCAGTTTTACAGCAGGAGAGGTTGCTGCTCCAAGGATATACTGAAATCTTAAAGTTAAAAAAAATTAATTATTCATCTGCTTTTTGTTTCTTAACACTTATTTCTTTAACCTTTTCATTTGCTCTACATGAAAAACTTTACTTATACTTACAAATATTTTTTAATGATATACATACCCTGAAGCCATGTCTCTTGGTGATTTATTGTACTTTAGAACCAGCATTTTTTTTTATATCTTACCCATTGTCCAAATTCTCTGATTTGAATACAGGCAATGCCAGGAGGGCTTCACTGAAGGACAAATCAACATAAATAACCGTGTTTATTCAGTGTTGATTGCTGGTAGACACTAAATGAGACGCTAAATAAACATTGGAACACCTGTGCTTTGAGAGAGTGTAAACTTACAGGGCAGTTAGGTAATTAGTGACGCTTGATTGAACCCACCTGGACTGTTCCAGCCCAGCAGATTTGGAGACGTGCCAAAGCCATTGTTAAACAATTAAAGTTAACTCATAAATCTAGCTCTTGTTTATCTATCACTGTAATTTTTAAAAATTCTTTTATTCTTTATTTCATACTTAGTTTAATAAATTAATTTAATAAATAAAAGGTTATATTTAATATTATGCATATATGCTGTACACAGGTACACATAATGTGTCGTTTGCAAATAAACTGCGTGAATTAACAGCTTGGGTATCAAACATCATTAGGACAAAATTTGAACTCCACTACAAACGCTGTAACAGCTTGGGTTGTGGCTTGGACTAACTCTCAGTTTTCAGCAGAAATACAAATCGATAATTGCTGACATCAAAAATTTAAAAAGTTAGGGCTATATTCATTATATTGGTCATTTCACGTGTTGCAGGTGCACGCTCTTGCAAGCACGTGCGCGCAAAATGACCTTCATTCCGCAAATTTACATTACATGTCTACTGACCCTAAAAACATTTCACCTAAGTCGGATGTGTAGTTTACAAGATCTGCGTGGACAAAATTTTCCCAAGAAGAAAAATAATAATAACTAGATGAGATCTCGTTGCGAGCAACGAGTATGTCTTCCGTTCGATTTTTTATAAGGTTTTAAAACAACTTTAAATGAAAAAAGTGTTCAGATCAATTATTCAAAATATGTGAGAACACATTTAAGAGTGAAATCTATCAATTTCAAACAACTTCCTGTCTTTATAATTCACTTCCGGTGTGACCGGAAGTACTTAAAATGACCTATAACTCCTCTCTGAGCGTTTAGGAATCATCCCTGATAATTTCGAGGAAAAATGCTCATTTTTTGGACTACTTCCGGTTTGGAAAAAATAACTTCCGGTGGACATAATATTACTCGAGACACTCTATTTGCCTCCATAAGAAACGTTTAAAAAAGAAAAAAAGAAAATTTTGCATACTTTTAAATTACTTCCGGTGGACGACGGACGCGACAGAAGCAAAAACTGTATATCCTTCTCAAATCTAGGAGTCATAATCTATCATCCCTGAAAGTTTCAGGACTCAATCTCCAACCGTTTTTGAGAACACTCTCGGACAAAATGACACTTTAAAAACAAAAAAAATGGCCATATCTTGCGACCGGAAGTGACGACGGCAAAATAAAAAAAAACGCATAAAGTTCAAATAGTTTCCAATCATTGCTGAAAGTTTCATGAAAAACTGTCTAGGCGTTCTCGAGAAATCGTCTGCACAAAATCGGTAAGAAAAAAAAGAATAATAACTAGAGCCGAGCTCGTTGCAAAGCAACGAGAAGGTCTTCCGTCCGGTTTTGACCGGAAGTACCGGAAGTGACGTCAACAAAGAAAGCAATGAGCTCAGTAGTCTCCAGTGACTTTATAATTTCAATTTTGCATCAAAACCTTCAAAAGAAGCTATTTCTGGCTACTTCCGGTTTGACCGGAAGTGACGTCGACGGACGGAAAATTACGTTTTAAACTTCCAGTGACATTTGTAACCCCCAAACCTGTCAAAACGGCAAAAATATTCAATTTTGGAACACTTCCGGTTTGACCGGAAGTGACGTTGCTGGACGTATTTTGACGACACCATTAGATAAAGCTTGACATTTTGAACAACTTTGCTTCTTTGATGTATTACAAATTCTCAATACTTTTTGAGATATAAAAAAATCGCTAATTTTAGGGGCTAGCCCTTTTTCCGAGATATTATTTGAAAGATCTTGGAATTCTACACTTCTTTTGTTCTATATGTTTTCACAAAATATTTCCAGGTTAAAAGATATCGTAGAAAAAGTGTTAAAAATTTTGAAATTCGCGATACGACTATTTTCGGGCCATAGCGAGCGCCGACGTGCGGCACTTCCCATTAAAATGAAATACGTTATACATATCTACAGACTTTGGTCTGTCATACCTGAAAGTTTCATGTTTCTATCTTGAGCCATTATTGAGAAAGTCTGCGGACAAACTGACATTTCAAAAATCATAAAAACGGCAATATCTCCAAACCGGAAGTGACGTCATCAAATCGAAAAAAAATGCATAAGGTTCAAGTAATGTAAAATAAGTCCTGAAAGTTTCATGGAAATCCATCGAGCCGTTTTTAAGAAATCGCGTGCACAAAATCGGTAAGAAAAAAAAAATAATAAAAGTGGAAAAGAAACCTAAGAATAACAAGAAGGTCTTCCGCTGAAGACGGAAGACCTTAATAATAATAGTGGAAAAGAAACAACAGAATCAGTAGAAGGTCTTCCGTTGGAGACGGAAGACCTTAACTAGATGAGATCTCGTTGCGAGCAACGAGTAGGTCTTCCGTTCGATTTTTGATAAAGTTATCAAACAACTTTAAATGAAAAAAAAATGTTCAGATCAATTATTCAAAATACGTGAGAACACATTTAAGAGTGAAATCTATCAATTTCAAACAACTTCCGGTCTTTATAATTCAGTTCAGGTGTGACCGGAAGTACTTAAAATGACCTATGACTCCTCTCTGAGTTTGAAGAAACCATCCCTGATAATTTCGAGGAAAAATGCTCATTTTTTGGACTATTTCCGGTTTGGAAAAAATAACTTCCAGTGGACATAATATTACTCAAGACACTCTATTTGCCTCCATAAGAAACATTTAAAAAAGAAAATTTTGCATATTTTTAAACTACTTCCGGTGGATGACGGACGCGACGGCAACAAAAACTTTATATCCTTCTCAAATCTAGGAGTCATAATCTATTATCCCTGAAAGTTTCAGGACTCAATCTCCAACCGTTTTTGAGAACACTCTCAGACAAAATGACACTTTAAAAACAGAAAAATGGCCATATCTTGCGACCGGAAGTGACGACGGCAAAATGAAAAAAAATGCAAAAAGTTCAAATAGTTTCCTATCATTGCTGAAAGTTTCATGAAAAACTGTCGAGGCGTCCTCGAGAAATCGCCTGCACAAAATCGGTAAGAAAAAAGAAAATAATAATAATAGTGGAAAAGAAACAACAGAATCAGTAGAAGGTGTTCTGTTGGAAACGGAAGACCTTAACTAGATGTGTTCTTGTTGCTGGGGCAACAAGCAGGTCTTCCGACCGACTTCTGTTTTGCAATCTATGCTGTGTCATCCCATGGAATAGATTTCTTAATGTATTGTTTTCATTTACGTTCATTTACAGCATGCTGTGTCATCCCATGGAATAGATTTCTTAATTTAAATGTATTTTTTTCATTTACGTTCATTTACAGTAGTTTCTCAACACAGATTGGTCCAGGTATTTCACGAAATATCTCCAAATATAGCTTTTAAAAATCGGCAAAATCTTCCACACATGTTATAAAAGAGTGAAAAGTAATTTACAACTGAAAAAAGACAAAAAAAAAAAAAAAAAAAAACCATGAAAAACTGTCGAGGCGTCCTCGAGAAATCGCCTGCACAAAATCGGTAAGAAAAAAGAAAATAATAATAATAGTGGAAAAGAAACAACAGAATCAGTAGAAGGTGTTCTGTTGGAAACGGAAGACCTTAACTAGATGTGTTCTTGTTGCTGGGGCAACAAGCAGGTCTTCCGACCGACTTCTCTTTTGCAATCTATGCTGTGTCATCCCATGGAATAGATTTCTTAATTTAAATGTATTTTTTTCATTTACGTTCATTTACAGTAGTTTCTCAACACAGATTGGTCCAGGTATTTCACGAAATATCTCCAAATATAGCTTTTAAAAATCGGCAAAATCTTCCACACATGTTATAAAAGAGTGAAAAGTAATTTACAACTGAAAAAAGACAAAAAAAAAAAAAAAAAATTGGGGAACGCCCCGAGCGGGATTCGAACCCCGACAGTAAGACAAAGTTTGGTTCGGTCATATCTTTGCAACAAACGCAAGCACTAAAGAAATGAAAACATATATAGATATCGTTGTAGATGCTCTATAAACCCTGTAAATCCAAAAGAAAAATATTGAAAAACAAAAAAGTTGAAAAATTAGACTTTTTGAATTCACTTCTGTTTGCAACCGGAAGTAGGAACGACAAAAAATGAAGGACGTTCGGCACATCTACATGTGATGCTCTTTCATGTCCATCAGTTTCAATGTCATATCTTTAGCCGTTTTCGAGAAAAGTAGTGTACAATAATCCATTTAAAAAATACAAATTTCCCCCAAAATTGCGAATGGAAGCAATTAAATTTTGAAAAAATGAAAAACACGTCTGGAGACATTAACCTGATGCATCTTTCCTGTAAAAATCTTTGAAATCCGTACAGTCACAGTTGAGATATCGCCATAAATATGAAAAAAAGAATAATAATAATAATAACTAGATACGATCTCGTTGCGAGCAACGTGAGGTCTTCCGTCCGATTCCGGAAAAAAAGGTAAAATCGAGCTGGAAAAGTAAGAAAAAAAATTGCACACAAGGGAGACTAAACCCAAGTCGCCAGCATGAAAATCCAACGCGCTAAATATTACATATTTGGGACCTCTGCTCTAAATCAAATTGTATATACTTCCTCAACAGTGCTTCTGTCTTAGAATTATGAAAGGCGGGTCACTATTCAAAATAAAGCGCCAAACGCCATGAGTTAATTTTTGCGCCTTTTCTTTGGAATGTTCCATTTAATATGTGTTATAGTTTCAAAGAAATAAAAAAAAAACGTTATTATGGCCTAATTCCGAAATTCCGAAAAAAAAGAAAACCTTTGTAAAATCTAGCTGAAAGGGTAAAAAAAAATATTACACGCAAGAGGGATTGAATCCAAGTTGGCAGCATGATAATCCAACGGGCTAAATATTACGTACGCTGTCGGGACCTCTGCTCTAAATTTTCTTGTATATACCTCTGTATAACAGTGCTTTTGTCCTTGAATTATGAAAGCTAGTCACTTTTCATAAATTCGCGCCAAATGCCACGAGTTAATCTTCGCGCCTTTTCTTTAGAATGTTCTCTTTCATAGGTGTGATAGCTTTAGTGAAATAAAAAAAACCGTTCATTTAGCCTAAAACTTGATGATTAGAAAGTATATTTTATACATTTCACAAACTCCATATAGTATGCAAGGAAGTAACACTAAAACAGTGAAACGGCTATGAATTTTAACTTTTTTAAAATTTCATGTTAAAGTAAACTCGCTAAAGTGAACTATCCCGATTAGTTAAAAACATTCATGAAGAGATTGAAATGTTTCGCAAAAAAAAAAAAAAATGGCTCGCCTTACGACGGTCAAGGAATTCGATATCGTTTGTGCTCAATAACTTGAATAAGATCTTTGAGACAATAATGTTAATATAAACTCTATTAAGCGATCTTTAAAAAAATATGGTTATCTTATTTTGTCTTTTTTATTAGTAAAATATGGCACAAATGTGCATGGGAAAAACCGTGGGTAAGTTTTATACTTACTGTATTCATTGATATCCTTCTTGAATAACTATTACTTATAACAATGATTAATGAGCTGCTTTTCCGTGGTGCAATCAAAAGATATTTGATATCGAATTTCATTTGCACATTTAGTCTTTTCTGTTTTTACTTTGAGAATCAACCAAAACCAATTATAGAAGACGTTTAAGAAGAATTTAGTTTGACACAGAATTGTAACGTAACTACAACGTGAAAATCCAAGTATTCCTTTATATTTCATTTGTCATTATTACTTTCTTTCAAGCAAATACTCGACTGCCTCAGTAAACCCCTATTGCGAAATGTCGGAGTTGACAGAGAGCGCGGCCATTTTGAAACGCTTCAAATTTTTAAATGCTAATATCTAGAGTTTAGATTTATCAATATTCAAACAAATTATATAGCAAGCATTATAAGAAAGGTTTCTATTAACTCACAAAAAATAAACGAAAAATATTGAAAAACAAATTTTTAAAAAAAATTAGACTTTTTAAATTAGCTTCCGTTAGCGAGCGGAAGTAATGACGACAAACGAAAAGTAGCGTCCTGGATAGTATTTTTTATCATCTATAATATCTGAAAGTTTCACATTGATATCTTTTACCGTTCTTGAGAAAATCTGTAGACAAAAGAAATCAGAAAAAGTCTGTAACTTGCCACCGGAAGCGAATTTCCAAAAAATCTCTCAGATGTATCAAATTCATTAAACAAAACATCTGTCCTGAAAATTTCATGTAATTCCATCCAGTACTCTTTGAGAAATCGCGTCAGAAAAATAATAATAATAAGAAACAATAGAATTGCTATAAGGTCTTCCGTTAAGACGGAAGACCTTAATAATAGGAAACCAACGGAAAACAATAAGGTCTTCCGAAGGAAGTGGGAAGACCTTAACTAGAAAAGAAACTCGTTGCAAGCAACGAGAGGTCTTCTGTCCGATTCTGAAAGAAAAATGCAAAATCGAAATGAAAAAGTGATAAAAAATTTTTGGACATATGGGGGATGGAACCCGGGTCGCCAACGTGAAAATCCAACGCGCTAACCATTACGCCATTAGGGAACACCGCTTCAATTTTAAAAATGCAAATATATCAAGTTTTGTTTTTTCGATTTTAAATTAAATTACATATTTAGTATTCCTTATCAAGTTTCTATTAAGGTAGATCTCGGGTTTACTGTTTGCCTGAAAACATAGGCTAAAAATTTGTCAGCTTACTCCTCTTATTTGAAATTTTTCTTTCTGAATTTTTTTTTAGATTCGTCTGTGTGGTTAGAGTGTAATCGTAATTCAAATGCGCTAATGTTGATGAGAACAGGTGACGCTTTTTCAATGAAATATATAGTAAAATGTCCCTTTTCTGCCGGTATAGGCATTTCAAACCCAGAATCATAATCATAAAACGAAGCAGACGAATTTTATATTACTCGATACAATGAATGTGAAGTGAATTTAGAATCGATTCATTAAAAAAAATTAGTATGTGTTCTCGCTCAATTTCTTGCAAAAAAACTTTAAAGTTTTACAATTTTCATCAGAAGTTTTATATTTTCATCACAACGTTATATTACGTTGGTGCGACGTCATTATTTCCGTATGCCTGCATGACTTGAAAAAAAAAATGAATTAATCAACAAATCACTCAAAATAAAGCATGCGATCCGTGAATTCAATTTCCCGATATAATCTTTGCCATAGTTTACCAACAGCGTGTGGCACTATTTCAAAGTCATGTGTGACTAGGGATGCTGAAATATTATAAATTTATAACAGATGTACATGGATGTAAGAAAAAAACATCCTACCGGATTTGAGAACATTATCAAACATATGTATTTTTTGCATCATTTTTATCTACTAATAAAAAGTACCCGATTTTAAATCGGAAATATTGCTTTATGACGTACATTGTATACATTTATACTTCATAGAATGAATTAATTTTGTCTATCCCTGAATTAACAGACTTCAGTTTTCCCTTCAAAATGTCGTAAAGGCCAGGGGCGTAGCCAGGGTACTTTTGATGTGGACGCCTTAATAGGCAGGGGATTTGGAACTTTGATTAAAAATTAGATGTTAGATCCACTCGCATACTTGCTACGAGCGGATCTAGCATCTAATTTTAATTAGATTGGGGGTTTGGTGGCCTTGGTGGTGGCTTTAGTGGCAAAGCCCCCGGTAGCTGGTGAATTTTCGACGATTTCGATGTGCATATATGACCCTCCTGATAGCATTTAATTTCCTTACACTTTTTTCAGTTTTTATGCAGCCACATTTGAGGTATGTTCTTTTCTTGTACAAAATGCGCAGACACTAAAAAATGAGAAAGGATCTTTCCAATAGCATGTTTTACGAAAGAATGTTCATGAATATTCACAAATCTGGTATATTTATCTTTTTGCGACAATTAGAAAAACATGTAAAATATGCTATTGGTTTTGAGCACAGGCACCTGACGTTACTTATTTTTCTTTTAATAAAAAAAATATACACATACCGAATAATAAACTTGTTTATTATTCGGTATGTTTATATTTTTTTTATTAAAAGAAAAATAAGTAACGTCAGGTGCCTGTGGTTTTGAGGTAGAGTTAGTCAATACTTGAACGTTTTTAACAGGTCTTATTGTTATTATATTTTTAAAAATTAAACTGAATTTAACCAAGTTTTCGATTTTTGGTGTTCACATATAAAGCTGAATTATGATTTT
>PRKT01000091.1:288377-300819 GCA_003671525.1 Saccostrea glomerata | reverse complement strand
AAAAAAAATCATCAGGAAGAGAAACTTATGTACAAATGATAGTTCATTAAGCATATTGATGTCCCATATAGTGTCCATTTCTTTCTCGTTTTAAAAATCATATACTTATACTTGTCTCAGACAATATTGTTGCGGATAACCATACCAATCTAGGCGTACATCATCACGAAGAAAATGGATACCTTGTATAATGAATTAGAGACGATTGTTAAACAAATAAAAATAAAGTAGATTTGTATATAGACTAAATTAAACAAACAAAACAACATTCATAAAAGTGAACAAAAAATCAAACTGCAGGGCAGGCGCCAGACACACCGGTGGTGGATCTGTCTTTGTATTGTATCAACAATTAGGCAGTGGTATTTTAGAAATAAATGTACACACAACAGAAACCAGCGTTAAAAACTGCTTATAATGTAAAAGACAACCTTGATCAAAGCATCATTTATTCTCAATTACACACAAAAAATATTTCAATACACCAAACAACCTTTAATATATATTTCACTTTTTACTGCATGCACATACAGTACTGTTGAAGATATTTTTGCCTTGTTAACCTGAACGCGGTAAGCTTTTTACGTCAAATCCTATTGTGATGTCAGCAAACCCGCGATCTACCTTAAGCATAGTAATATCAATGAAAAAGATTAAAAAACAAAAAAGTTCAAAATATTACCCTTTTTCAATCACTTCCTGTGACGACCGGAAGTGGCGACGACACACGAAATGTTCTCATTACACATTCACTAATCAACCTCTATCACACCTAAAAGTTTGAGAGTTCTACCTTTTATAGTTTCTGAGAACATTCACGGACTAGATTTTTAGTGGAAAAAATGAAAAATCGCAATAATTCGTGACCGGAAGTGAATTTTTCCAATTTTCTTTCATATTTTAAAATGGCATGACAAAACACATCAACCCTAAAAATTTGGCTGAAATTCATTGAGTAGTTTTTGAGAAATCGCGATTTGAAAAGGTAAAAAAAATAATAATGAAAAACTAGAAAAGAAACTCGTTGCGAGCATCGAGAGGTCTTCCGTCTGATTCTGAATAAAAACCCCGCAAAATCGATCTGAAAAATGATAAAATTTTTTAGGGAAACAAAGGGGATTAAACCCGGGTTGCCAGCATGAAAATCCAAAGCGTTTACTGTTACGCTATTGGGACCACATCTCTAAATCTACTTGTATATACTTCTGAAACAGAACATCCGTCTTAGAATAATGATTTGAATAATGAAAGGCGGTCACTATTCATAATTTTGCGTCAAACGCCACGAGTAAATCTTCGCGCCTTTTCTTTGGAATGTCCCATTGAATAGGTGTGATAGCTTCAATGGAAATAAAAAAAAGAACGTTCTTATAGCTAAAATTTCAAGGTAAAGAAATTGTTTTAACATATTTACAAAATTCTATGACGTAAATAGATAAGTAACACTAAATCAGTGAAAATGCTATAACTTTTTACTTTTTGAAATTTCCTGTTTATCCCCATACTGAACTATCCCAATTAGTTAAACTTTCATGAAAATGTTGAAATGTTTTGCCGAAAAACATGTGTCGCCCTAAGACGGTCAAGGAATCAAATACCATTTATGTTCAATAACTTAAATCATATCTTTGACACAAGAATATTAATATAAACTCAATTCTTCTAAAAAATGGTTCTTATGTTTGTCTTTGCATGAGCAAAACAGTGGATACGTTTAATACTTACTATATACATCGATATTGTTTCTCAAAACTATTATTTGTAACTATGATTTAAGATCTGTTTTTCCGCAAAACGAATGATAGTAGGTATGTATTTCATTTGCACATTTAGTCTTTTCTTTTTCTACTTTGAGAACCAGCCAAAACCAATTATAGAAGACGTTTGAGATGACCATGGATTTCAACTTAGTTTGACACAGAATTGCAACGTATCTACATCGTGACAATCCCCGTATTCCTTTACATTTCATTTATCCTTATTTACTTTCGTTAAAGCAAACGCTTGGCTGCCTCTAAAAACCCCTATTGCGAAATGTCGGAGTTGACATAGGCAGCCGCCATATTGGACCTTGCTTCAGATTTTTAAATGTTAATATCTAGAGTTTGGATTTATCAATGTTCAAACAAATTATATAGTAAGCATTAAAAGAACGGTTTCTATGAACATTCCAAAACTAAATGAAAAATATTGAAAAACAAAAAAGTTAGAAAATACTGACTTTTTAAATTCACTTCCGCTAGCGACCGGAAGTACTGACGACACAAGAAAAGGTGATTTCACATAATTAAAACTCATCATCTATTATCTCTAACAAGTCTCCAGTTAATATCTTAAACCATTTTCGAAAAAGAGGGACAAAAATCCATTTCAAAATCAGAAAACTGTCAATAACTTGGAACCAAAGGTGAGTATTCCAGATTTTCCTATCCATGCCACAACTTCATATTATGACGCATAATTCCTGAAATTTTCACAGAAAACCACTGATTAGTTTTCGAGAAATCGCGTGCACAAAATTTTGGGGAAAAAAAAAAAAAAAAAAATAACTAGATGAGATCTCGTTGCGAGCAATGAGTAGGTCTTCCGTTCGATTTTTGATAAAGTTATCAAACAACTTTAAATGAAAAATGTGTTCAGATCAATTATTCAAAATACGTGAGAACACATTTAAGAGTGAAATCTATCAATTTCAAACAACTACGGTCTTTATAATTCACTTCTGGTGTGACTGGAAGTACATAAAATGACCTATAACTCCTTTCTGAGTGTGAAGGAATCATCCCTGATAATTTCGGGGGAAAATGCTCATTTTTTGGATTATTTCCGGTTTGGAAAAAATTACTTCCGGTGGATATAATATTACTCGAGACACTCTATTTGCCTCCATAAGAAACATTTTAAAAAGAAAAAATAAAAAAAACCGCATGAAGTTCAAACAGTTCCCTATCATTGCTGAAAGGGTTTCTTGAAAAACTGTCTAGGCGTTCTCGAGAAATCGTCTGCACAAAATTGGTAAGAAAAAAAAGAATAATAATAATAATAGTGGAAAAGAAACAACGGAATCAGTAGAAGGTCTTCTGTTGGAAACGGAAGACCTTAATAAGAAATAGTAGAATCACTAGAAGGTCTTCCGTGAAGACGGAAGACCTTAATTATAATAATAAGAAACAGAGTAAAAACAATATGTTCCCCAACTTCGTTTGGGGAACATAATAAGTTCCGTAACTGGACGCACATAAGTTTTGGGTTCACCATTCACAATGATACGAATTATCACTTTCCGCACTAGATTATCACCACTTGGTAGAGACTTGACAACAATTCCCATCGGCCAAGAATTGCTGGGTAGTTCTTTATCGCAGAGTAACACTACATCACCTGATGATAGATTTCTTTGGGGTAGATTCCATTTACGGCACATCTGAAGAGTGTTCAAGTACTCTGTTTTCCATCGTCTCCAGAAAATGGATGCTTAGTGTTGTACCCTCCTCCACTGTGTCTGTAACAATTCACTCTTGTTAACATGATCAGGGAACAGTTTGTTGTCTTTAACACTTGTTTTCTGAGTGAGTAGAGTTGATGGGGATAACACAATTCTCAGGATCTGTAGGTACCGACACAAGGGGTCTTGAGTTTATTATGGATGAAACTTCTGCTAGGAATGAGGTGAGCACCTCATGCGTTAAACTCCTAAATCCGTAATTGAGTAGCATAGCATCCAATATACGTCTGGTGATCCCAATCATACGTTCCCACTCCTCCCATGTGAGAGGAGTAGGGAGGGTTGAAGATCCATGTCCTTCTCTGCTCATTGAGAAAGTTGTGGAGATGTTCATCCACTACATTTATCACATTGACCTTTAACTCCTTAGCAGCACCAATGAAATTTGTTCCTCTGTTAGATCGAAAGACGTGAACAGGCCCACGTATGGCTATAAATCGACGCAGCGCATTTATAAATGAAGATGACGTCATTTCCTCTACAACTTCGATATGTACAGCCCTGGTAACGAGGCAAGTGAACAGAGCAGCCCATCTTTTACTGTTTGCTGCACCACCTCTGGTACATCGTGTGATAATGTTCCACGGTCCAAAAATGTCAATTCCAATGTTAGAGAAGGTGGTTGTCCTGGTATGAGACATTTTCTGGAATTCTGGTACTTTTCTTAGCTTCCTGCAAGTGACGCACTTATGAAGGACAGATGATGCAAGTCTTTTACCTCCGACAATCCAAAATCCAGATGAACAAATATGACCCTCTGTAATATGACGTCCTTTGTGTTTGACATCTGAGTTAAGTTTTCTGACAATGAGGGTGGTAACGTGATGTTTCGCAGGTAGAATCATTGGGTTCTTGAATGAATCATCAGCACTGAGGTTTCTCAAGCGACCACCAACACGTAAAATGCCTTCACTGTCAATGTACGGGTCTAGTTTTTGAATAGGACTATTTCTTGACAAAGGTTTAGAGTTCTGTAAGTTTTCAATTTCCTCAGAATAGAATTTCTATTGAATGTCTCTGATAATGATCATTTCAGCTTTGCACAGCGTTCCACTTTGAGAATTTTGCGAGGAGTTCATCGCTCAGGCCGTAAGATGTTTTTGTCTCAATGTCAGTTTTGTTACAGCGGATTTCCTTGTTTTCCTCGGAACTCACAAGAGGAAAATGTTCATTAGAAGGTACGATGTCTGTTTTTTCTAGGTTAGAGATCCAGACACAGTTCTGCATTTCACTCGGGAGAATTCCTCTCGTGCTTACATCTGCTGGTGCCTTTATGATGTAGATATGAACCTCACATGAAACAAAATCAAAAAATAAAAACACAGGCCTCTTTATTATTAAGTTTATTGACATTTAAAAATTCAGTGTTGCTGCTGTAAAAATTTGACAGAAATTTGATGGAATTTCTATGACAATTTTCTCAAAGGATATGAGAAAATCTTGAAAAGTTAAGCTTATACAGTATATCCATGTCCAAGAAATATAGAATATTATTCAGATCACCTAAATAACTTTTGTTACAAAGTGTATAAACCATCAGAAATTGTTAGATTAAAAATAATCAAAGTTGCTATCATCAGTATTTTGATGGAGTATTTGGTTGCTATCATCAGCAATTGACAGATCATGTTGCTATTGTCATCAAAAGACAGATTAAATTGTTGATATTGTCATCAAATGACTGACTAAATTGTTGCTATTGTTACCAATTGACAATTTCTCATACTGTTTATGAATAAACATTTCAAATCAAGTTAAATCTGTCGTTTTATAAAGTGACTGTCAGGTCTACACATCACTGAATAATTCGCTGCTAGTTATCCAAATCTGAAAGTGAACTAGAGGTACTGTGAGCAATGAGCTCACTAAATGATACCCCCTCTCCCCCCGCCTCCCATATGATTCTAATGGCAAATTCCATGTTTTGCTGTGGCTGGGAAACCCAAAATGTATGTCGGTTAAAAAGGTAAAATAGGAGGTCACAATGGCAATATGTAATAAAGGTTCTGTGAAAGTTTTATTTAATTTCACTCAGTGGTAAAAGAGGAGTTGCGGATAAGAGATGGGTACCCCAAAGCGTAACAGACAGACAGACGGACGGACAAACCGATTACAGTATACCCTCCCATTTTTCAAGCACGGGAGGGGGGGGGGGGATAAAAAATAATTCATTACTATCAGTAACATGTACAGTTAGAAGAATTCTATTAATAACTTTTCCAAAACATTTGTGTTAAGGTACATAAACCCTCTGCTCACTCATATAAAATGTCTTGCACCTTAATGCTTTTCCAAAAGAAATGTATTTTATAAGAAAAATACAAACAATTATAGCATAGCTTGCGGGGCAAAGTCAAACAAAAAAGACACTTCAACTTGGCAAATCTATAAAGGAATAATAGACATTTATGTTATTAGGAGTTATCTCTCTTATCAGAGTATCAATGAACCTGAAATAGTACAAGTTTATCCTGAAATACGTAGAAAAAGAAATGCACTGCTCTGCTTCAACACACTGTTCTGCTTTAACACACTGTTCTGCTACATCACACTGTTCTGCTCCATTGCACTGTTCAGCTAGGTCAAACTGTTCTGCTACGTCATTTGGTACTGGTCTATCTCTATGTATAGTTGTGCTGCTTTAAAAGAAATTTATGAGACTCAATTTCTAGTTTGTGTGATTTCCTTCGGATTTCTTCTTGAATAGATCTGTTCTCCATGTATTTAGCTTGACGTTTTCTCTGCTGTGCCAGCTGATGTTCCTTTCTCTCTAGAGCTTCCCTAGGAGGTTTTTTCTTCTACTTGAATATATCCGGAAAGATAAAGCAGAGATACGTTATAAAAACCTTTGATTTATGCCACCGATTTTTTGTCGCTCCATTCAGGTATCACTTATATTTTATTTTCCCCCAGCTTTATAAATGATATCTGATACTTAACCATACATTTAACTGATATTCCTAAATGTTATTTGCCTTTCAACGGAAACGTTCTAAAAGGGTCGTTGGTGGATGTGGACATAGAAACAGGAATCTTTTTAACCGAAATTCAAAAACCATAAAAGACTTATTGCTGTCACCCTAGCGGCTGACAGCAAAAAAACCCCCAAAGATTATGAATAAGGAACGACAATCTTTGTAGTGCGATCGTTGCCAGTTATAGTGGTGAGCTGCTGACAGAATTGACGATCGCATAATTTTTTCGAAATACTGGCAATTTTTTACAAATATTACAATGGAATTGATATTTTAATTCTGTTAACCACAGTTTTTAATGTCCATCTGATTCAGTCTTCTCTGAAATGTACCCAAATGAGCAATTTTTCCCATGTGATGCTATTGTCAGCCGATTTGACAGGCATACGACTCACACTAGAGATGTTTTTAACCTTCAAGTCTTTAAGATTAATTCTTTGAATGAATAAGTTTATATATATATTAAACAGAATCAGATTATATAAAAACTAATTCTTGCAAGAAAACAACAGGAATATACAGCACTGATTGAGAAAATTAATGGTAAACTATGGCACTCATTAATGTATTTAGTTTTAAATCTGTCAATTTGACAATAGCACTACCGTTTATTTTTCAAAAAATTATTACAAAATTCAATTAAAGGATCTTAAATGTGTTTTTGTTGTTAGTTTAAATCTTTTCACAAAAAATAACACAACAAATAGATTTCTTTCATTATTTTTTGTTCTACAAAAACGAATGGAAAATTTGACAGACCTTTGTGCACTTTTCTCTGGAAGATGTCTTAAGGCATCCTTATCGAAAGGCAGGTCAACAAGGTTCTTGGCGAGGTCATTAGAATCAAAGGCTTCCATAACTTCTTTGACATTGGATGCGAATTTGTGAAGTTTTATGTTACCATACTCCTTGATTGCATCATGAGTTTTGTGTATGAGGCTGACTGCCTCATCAGTAGTTGCACAAGATTTTAAGCTGTCGTCTACGTAAAAGTTGTTCACAATGAAGTCTTTCACTTCCTGTCCATGAGTGTTAGCAGCCATTTTCCTTCAGTGGGATCAAGATGAAACTTTTCGTCCATAATCTTCAGAAAAGTGTGATCTTCAATCGAGAGGCTGAGTTTATTGTCATGTGGTGTTTTCTTGAAGATATCTATTTTTCTGATGACAGTCTTGTTAGTAGTGATGACAGTGTTCTGTATGTTTAACGTTTGTTTGCATGGTTCCAACATTGTAGGTAGACCACTTTTACTGATGAAAGTTCTGTTGACATATAATGGTGGAATGTGTTTTCCAGACAAATAAACATCTCCAATAATTGTCCATCCTAAAGGAGATCGTTGAGCAAAAGGAAAACGTGGTGGTCCTAATCTCTGATCAATAATATGATGTGCGTCTGGAAGATCCCGTCCTATAAGCAGTAGGACTCCTTTAGATTGATCTAACGGATGTATGTCTTGAGTAATATCCTGCAGGTGTGGATAATGACAAGCGATATCCGGTGTAGGAATATCCAGCTGACTGTTTGGTATGTTGTCACACTCCAAGACAGGTGGTAATTTCAACTGACAATTGTCACCGATTGGCTAGATGACAAGGTTGTCAGCAACATGCCCACTACTGGTAACCTTGCCTGAACATGATTGCATTGTGTAGTCAACTGGCAGAGTTTTGATGCACAAAGAGTCAAAAAGGTAAATTTTACGAAGAGTTTTGTTGCTTTGGTCGTCCAACATAGCGTAAGTCACAATCGATGCTTGACATTGACCTTGAACAAATACATGCACTGGTACAATTCTGGCACATGACTTTCCACTAAATTTAGTTGGGAAGAAGAATTCCTGGACATCTGGGTTCATATGCATAAAAATTCTTATTCTGCTAAGTATATTCTCAAGTGCCGACTTACCTTAAGCAGAGTGACGTTTTTTACTTAGTACGTCACTTTACGTTGTAAGTGGATTGCATGACGTTTCTTATTCTTACTTATATGTCTTAGAATATGCTTAAAGTTAAACAACCCCTCACCTTGTCTAAAGTTTTTAAGCATTTTGCTTACCACAGCAAAATGGCTGCAAGACAGCCAAGACAACGCCGTGTTTTTAAGCGAAGATTAGATCCCTTTACGGAATACAATGCTGTGGGACTTATCACACGCTACCGTTTTGATAGACAAGGAATTGAACATATCGGGACGCTGATTGACGATTTCGTTTCACCAGCAACAAGTCGAAATTGTAGCATACCAACTAATTTACAAGTCATGATAGCTCTTCGCTATTTCGCAACAGGAAAAATGCAGTTATGTAACGGGGATGACTTCGGAATTCACCAATCCACTGTGTCTAGAATTGTTCAAAGGGTCTCTACAGCGTTAACTCGACCACATATCATTCAAAGATATATAAAATTTCCTACCGACGCTCAGACAATTCACAGGCACCAGACAGACTTTCACGCAATCGCCAATTTTCCGGGAGTGCTTGGCGCTATCGACGGGACCCATGTTAGGATATTGCGTCCTACAGTTAATGAAGAAGAATTTGTTAATAGAAAAAATTTCCAGTGTTAATGTGCAACTTGTCGTGGACGCACATTGTCATATACTGGACATAGTCGCCAAGTGGCCAGGGTCAACACATGACGCAAGAATTTTGCGAGAAAGTGGCATTAGCCAATTATTTCAAACACCCGGACTAATTCCTGTTAAATGTCACCTTCTCGGTGATAGTGGCTATCCGTGCAAAAACTGGATCCTGACTCCCTTCCTTAACCCTGCAACCCAACAGGAAAGAAGATACAATGGGTAAATATATATGTCTTATTTAATAATGAAGTTATACTGCGAACTTTTTTCTCATGATTTTCTGCATCGACATATTTCCAGGTTGATTTACATTTAGTTACCGCATTATCACCATTCGATAAAAAGAAAACAACCAGAAATAATATACTTTTTCAAGTTAGAACCTACCCTCCCCCTAATTATTGCAAACATCTTCATTAATCAATTATTTCAGGCACCTAGCTGCAAGATTATTATGGCCTGCGCAGTACTTCATAATTTAGCAAAATTGCTCAACACGCCAATCATTGACGAGGATGGAGAAAGTGACGATGATTCTGATGAGGGCAGTGATGACGATGATGCTGACAACAACAACTGTGTCCCCGACAATCTGGATGGCAGAGCATACAGAAATCACATTACAATGAATCATTTCTAGAGAGAAGACATTTATTATTTTACCTTTATCGAATATAATTTATTTTCAGTATAAACATTAATAAAAAGTTTTACAAGTGTTTTTTATTGAAGTCTTTCAATTGTTGCTTTAGAAGGGCATTCCTCAGACGGAGGTTTTCAACTTCGAGTTGAAGTTTCTCTCTAGCTAGGTTACATGTAGCTGTAGTTTCTCTTGGAGAATTTGGTGGCATCGGGAAGGCCGTGATACCCAGTGACACGTCCTCTTGGATAATGGGCTGACTCGTGCACGTTGAGAGCTGTGGGTCGAGCTGAAAATCCTCCACCACTCGTCTGTTTAAAAATAATTTTTAAAGAATTATACTCGTCATTTATGAGCATCAAATTATCGATTTACTATTCAAAAAAAAATCAGCCAGAAAAGTCAATATCGAGATTTAAAAAAAACAGTAATAAAGTTGACTGACACTTAAGAAAGCCTTACCCTTGCAGTGAACTCGATGGAATGTCTTCCATGCCTCTGTTGAAATTGTTAAACGTCATCAAAGAGGAATCAAAGGCCCCAGATATCCCGCAGATAGAAACATTTTCCTCACCAATTACCTCCTCAACAGCTTGTGAAAGTGCACTTAATGGTTTCTCTGCCAGTCCTCCACCTATGTTAATTGAAGCATTTTGTTTTTATTTAAAATTTGTTTTTTGTTGCTTTCAAAAAGATATATCCATTATTTCATGTATATAAAAAAGTTTACATTTTCTTTATCAAAAAAAAAACCGGGGATCACTTTAGCTGAGATAGTAATATTTTTTTCACTATGGCTTGCTAATTTCGAGCTGATTGTAATTCACTATAGTATATGATTTTTTTTGTTTCTGAACAAATCATTATTACATAGATCTAGGCATTTGTTTGGAAAATCTAAAAGTTCTTCGCGGTGTGCACAATCTAATTAAAAGTAGATGTTAGATCCAATGTAAGTGTAGCGAGTATGTGAGAGGATCTAACATCTACTATTAATTAGATTGTGTAAAGTATTTTCGGTAAATGAAATTGCTGGTCGGTGGGGGGGGGGTATAAAAAATAAAGGTATGGTTATATTCTCGCATGGGCCATTAGGGTAAACACAGTGAGACTATGACCTATAATATACTAATTAATCAAAATAAACAATCTGCACGATTAAAAAGGTCGTCCAAATTTCCGTAATCTTTCCGTGCTAAAATAATTTCCAAATTTGACAGTCTACTCTTTCAGTCTTTGACGCCTGTCTTTTGTCATTCGAATAGTCCTACGGTACATTATTACACATGTAACTTTGCATTGGCGGATCCAGAGGGGGGTTCCGGGGGTTGGAACCCCCCCCCTTTATTTTTTGCCAAGAAGTGAGAGAGAGAGAGAGAGAGAGAGAGAGAGAGAGAGAGAGAAAGAGAGGATAAACGTTTGCCGAGAATAAATATTTGTACGTCTTACTTATGTACGGAAGCCCGTTGGTGCCACGTACGAAAAATATTTTATCTGGCGGCCGCCAGATATAAAGTGGCGGCCGCCACTTATTATTTGGGGGCCGCCAGATAAAATATTTTTCGTACGTGGCACCAACGGGCTTCCGTAGCTTATTGATACAAAAATTAATGATAAAAAAGAATTCTTAAATATTGGAACACCATTCTTGGAAATCCAGAATGCAAAACTTTATTTAGTTCTCAAATCAAATATTAATCTGCTCTATGCAAAAACATATCTACTAAAAGTGTGGTTAGGAGTGTCGGGTCCTAATAATCTCTTATAAGTTTGGTTGATTTTCACACTGTATACACCTCTGAAATCACACGTTAAAACATGCGCGCGCATCAGGTAGCCAAATGTTATCTGGCGGACGCCAGATAAAGTATGTGGCGGCCGCCAAATATTATGTAGCGGCCGCCAGATAAATTATGTGGCGGCCGCCAAATATTATGTAGCGGCCGCCAGATAAATATGTGGCGGCCGCCAGATGTTATATAGCGGACGCCAGTTGAATATTTGGCGGCCGCCAGATATTATGTAGCGGCCGCCATTTAAATTATGTGGCGGCCGCCATATAAATTTTTTGGCGACCGCCATATATTAAGTGGCGGCCGCCAAATAAAAAGTGGCTGCCGCCACATAATTATCTGGCGGCCACCAGATATATAAGTGGCGGCCGGTAGATAAAATATTTTTCGTACGTGGCACCAACGGGCTTCCGTACTTATGTATTGAATAGATTGATTCTCACACATTTAGTTTCCTCTACTTTTCCTTCACTATTACATAATTTTTTTATGAGAGAATGGTAGAAAATAGTCTACTTATTTTTATATATCTCATATACCCTAAGTAACATGTGAGATTTAACTTGACATTTCCGCCATCTTTGGCCATGTTGGCCATATATGTACCGTTTTTTAATCATATATTTTGAAGGAACTAACCTGTAATGCTTTAATTTGTTTTAAACCCCACCCGCACCCCAACCCTAAAAAAATTTTCAAATTCTAAACGAGAATTCTTTGTACTCTTCGGAAATGCTGCAAATCCATTCAATTTCAAGGCTTCAGTGCTGTATTTTTTGAAACGTGTTTTTTTTTATTCGGACTGGGGGGGTACCTTTTCAAAGAAAAAAGGGACGTAAACAAACTTATTATTTACCACAACCTTAGATCTTTCCATACATGTGTGTTATCTTTGCTTGAGTGTGTGTGTGTGGGGGGGGGGGGGGGGGGGGGGGGGGGGGGG
>PRKT01000091.1:276241-288202 GCA_003671525.1 Saccostrea glomerata | reverse complement strand
GGGGGGGGGGGGGGGGGGGGGGGGGGGGGGTGGGTTAGAGGGACACAAGCCTGGAACCCCCCCTTTCAAAAATGGCTGGATCCGCCCCTGCTTTGGTACTTTATAAAATAAATTTTTAATACATTATGAGTCTCTTGACTTGGAATTTCAATTTCAGAATTTCTCAGTTAGATCTACTGCTTACATCCCGTTATAAATAATGCCTCAATACCGACAATAGAGTTATCACCCTTATATCACTTGTATCTTAGGTACGGTAAACAACATGGCTGACATAACAAGCATTTCACGAACCTGTTTTTTGCAAACTTCTTCTAAAATCAGATATTTCTCCCCTCCCCTTCATGTGGATGTTATGCCACTTCTTTTCGACTTCTTCTATAGTCCGGACGGTTGAAGGGTTGGCTGCATTAATTGCTTCAGTAATATTTTTCCATACTTCCCTCTTCTTTTGAGTGGTCACTCCGGCGCCGAATTTAGCCCTCAAAATTTTCTTATTATCGTTAAATAAACGCGTTAAATGTAAACATTCTTCCATTGTCCAGTTCGGTTTACGTTTCTTCTCTGCCATATTCAGACGATGATGATGACGTAAAACGGGAGATTCAATATCGTCAAAACCAGCAATGACGTCACACCATTGTGACGTTTTATTTTAAGCAAGAAGTGATATGCTTTGCTATGATGCACTAAGTAATGCACTTAGAATTTTTATGCATGAAACTTAAAGTATGTTTCTTAGTTAAGCAGTTTGATCTGGGAATAAGTATAATACTTAATAAAAATTCTTAGATTTTTTTTGCATATGAACCCTGGCGCTTAATAACAACCTCATGAAGAGCTGTACAGTGGTAAGTACTTCTACACACATCACACAAAACCTTGGATTTGCAGCAATTAGCGAAGTGATGTGACGTTTCAGAACAACGAAAACAAATGTTATGATCTCGTAGAATGTGTTTGCATTCCTCGATGTTTTTGGTTCTGAAAGCTTTACACTTGTTTATAGTATGTCGAGATCCTTTGTGAATCAAACACTGATGTCCGCCATTCACTGTTTCAGATGAAATGTCAGTTTTGTGGGTAAACACGGTAGGTTTAACTTTACTTTGTCCTTTCCGATCAAGGTAGTTCTCCTTAGAATTATCAAACATCAACCCAGGATCATTTCTGATGATGCTCATCTCACCTATGAATGCCACAAACTCACTGAAAGGAGGAAAGATTACACATTGTTCTTTCTTGTAATGAACCACGTTATTAATCCACTTCTCATGGAGATATCGAGGAAGTCGTTGAACTATAGGTTTCAATCCAAGGGATGAATCAAGGTATGAAAACATCACACTGTATTCTGGAATAGCTTTCACGGCTTGTACCTCACAAAGTAGGTCATGTAGTTCATACAACTTCTTGTGGTCTGTGAAATCTGTTAAAGTTTGCAGTCGAGATTTCAGACATGATTCTATCAAGTCGGGAGATCCAAACTTTTCATCCATACTTTTCCAGATGTTGAATAAGCATAGTTCTGGATTACTCGCACATGAAGCTCTAAGGCTCATAATCAGTCTGTTAGCTTCTGAGGTTTTGTTTGTACAATTGGTGAGAAGAGTTAATTCTTCTAGTGATGAACACCTTATTTCTGACACCATAGTCTTAAACTGTGTTTTCCATTCTACATATCGATCTGGTTTGTCATCAAAACGCTGTAGTTGAAAATTTTCCAACAGTAAGTTCTTTTTGAGAAGGAAATTCGAGGCATCTGAATTGTTTTGTGATGGTAAATTCACAGTAGATTGTGTTGGTATCTGTAGCAAGGGTGAACGATAATTGTCAATGTTTCTCTGATGACCATAATGATGAAGGTCTGAAGTATGTACAGGATAATTTGCTTTGCCTATGTCAGGCCTAACTTCTAGTTGAAAGTTTGTACGAGTTCCACTATTGACTATGAAAGGCTCAGCATTGGGGTTCAATGTGAGATTGTCAATAAAGTTTCTTGTTTTCTGCTCACCAGATACACTAGGAACACTGGGTTTTAAAACTTGATGTTTCATGGTTTCTTCCTCCTCTTGAAGTTCAAATTTTAGATGCATAATTGCAATGTCCAGTTCTTCCTGTTTTTGCAGTAGATCCAATTCCACATCTATATCTTCCTGTTGCTGCTGACTTTGAGCTTTGTGTATTTTGTATTCTAAGGTGATTTGGACTTTTATTTTTTCAGTTTTGCAGACTGTTCAGCAATCTTTAAACAAGTTTTGGCTTCCTCCACTCTCTGTTGTGAACGTCTACTAAGGGTTGATGATTTAGAACTTGCTGTCCTATGAGATGGGTTAGAGTTCACTTCCAAATGGACCAAATCAATATCATCTTGTACTTTCACTAAAGCGTTTTGAACGTTCTTATTTATCTCGTTAAAATTCTTCCGTATAGTGTCTAACTCTTGTGCGCTATCAGCTGTGTGCTTTCTATCAAGGTAATCACCGAATTCTTCATGATAATCTTTGTAACGTTTGAAAGTGTCCTCGAGTTTTTCTTTCACTGACTTCAATGCATAGATCTCTTTCGAAGATGAATCACATTCTAGCAATACACTTTCGATATCCTCTGAGAAGCGTAAAAGTATGTCTCTATACCTCTGAAATTTTTCTTGGTATTGTTCCTGTGCTTTCTGTGTGAGGGTGTGCACTCTACGTGAAGAATCTTCGTCCTCTGTAGAAATCTTCCCCAGGTTATGAGTCATGCCTGTGAAGTTGAAACTCTGGAACGTTTTCACTAATCTTTTCACTATGCTCCCTCCATAAAATACACAGCTAGTTAACCGATTTCCATCATTTATTGAAACAAACGAACACAGGAAATGAAACAAAACGAAATGATGAAAAGCTGCAATAGACAAAAACAATAATAAGAGTGATGTACAATGCTCAAAGTTAAAAAAATTAATGACAAATCTGAAAAATATCTTTGCTCAATAAATATGACACAATACTGAGATATATGTGTGTGTAAAATTAGCATTACTTTACAAATACAGTGGCTTCCACTTAATCGGATAGCGGTTAAACGAATATTTCGGCTATTCCAATATAATATCAGATCACAAAACCATTTCTTATATATTTATTAATAATTTCACCTGATATTCTGATAAGAAAATGTTAGAATTTCGTTTTATCTGATACAAAAATTTGCTCCATCGTAGTATTTTTGGATAATTATGACCTTGTTCACACCTCTAACTTCCCTGGTGAAGCCTTTGTTTACACTGTCTAACACCTTGAGTACGATAATGAGGGGATTAGTTATGGCTGAACACACGCAGTCACCTTACCTGTGGCACACTAGATTGAAATGTTTTGATACAGTTATAATGATCAGCTTGGGTTTAAATTACTTTTCAGTGATTACTCGATAATTATGATATTTGTTTGCAATTTTTTCCCAAGTTAGATTTTAATTATTGAAGGTATTAGCTTGTGTATGACAATTTGCTGGGACATTGAAATGCATCATAGTTACAGGACTATTGACTTGAGAATTGTCACAAACAGAATGAAATACACAACCATATTAAAGAACAAATAAAACAAAACAATTTAATGTTTTTGTTTAATATTACTGTACCATTTATCCAGGTCAAAATAAATTACGGAATAAAGTCAGGTCTATGACAGGTGACCGACAGACAACTCACCGAACGACAACTCGCCGACACTTTTTTCACCGACACTATAAAACTCGCCGATACGACAACTCATCGAAAGACAGGTCACCGACAGACAAGTCATGGACAGAATATAATACACCGACACTCACCGACATCATTATACCCGCACTTTCTAAAGAAAGTTCGGGTATACTGTTGTTACTCATGCCCGTCCGTCCGTCCATCTGTCACACTTTTCTTCCCTGAACTCCTCTTACATTTTACAAAGTAGCCTAATCATCTTTTGGGAGATGGTTGGTGGTGTCATGTAGATGTGCAGTAAGGTTTCGGAATTTTGATTTTGCCCCGGGGGGTCAAATGGGGGTCGAAAAATGATGTTTTTTATGCAAAAAGCACCGTCTCCCCTGAACTCCTCTTACATTTTACACAGTAGCCTAACCATCTTTTGGGAGTTGGTTGGTGGTGTCATGTAGATGTGCAGTAAGGTTTTGGAATGTTGATTTTGCCCCGGGGGGTCAAATGGGGGTCGAAAAATGATGTTTTTTATGCAAAAAGCCCTGTCTTCCCTGAACTCCTCTTACATTTTACAAAGTAGCCTAATCATCTTTTGGGAGATGGTTGGTGGTGTCATGTAGATGTGCAGTAAGGTTTCGGAATTTTGATTTTGCCCCAGGGGGTCAAATGGGGGTCGAAAAATGACATTTTGATGCGAAAAGCCCCGTCAGTCCTCAAGTCTGTCAGTTAACAGATGACACTGCGGGAATTTCGCTATCCTCATACAGTTCCGCAGACATAGCCCAAAAACAGAAAAATGACGAGGCTATGGTATACCTGAGGCACTACTTAGAGTCTGGGGATCTACCTACTGAAAGTGACTTAATTATCTGTAGTCCAGAAGAGAAGTGCTATCTTCTGGAACGAGACTGTTTTTATCTCGACGAGACAGGAGTTGTTTGGCGAGAACCGAATGACTCGGATGCGCCCCGTCGGCTCCTAGTGCCGCGGAGTCTCAGATCCGAGGTCATGCACTTATGTCATGACATACCGTCCTCTGGTCACCAGGGAATCCAGAGAACTAAAGAACGCCTTAAACAGCAGTTCTACTGGTGGCGGATGACAAAGGACATTAAGTTATATGTCAAGACTTGCGACGTATGCGCCAGAAATAAGCGAGGTTCGTTGCCGAACAGGTCAGAGCTTAAGAGCTACCAAGCGGGAAGCCCGATGGAGAGGGTACACTTAGACTTTCTCGGGCCGCTTCCCCGAACTGATAGCGGGAACGAATACATCCTTATGATGGTAGATAACTTTACCAAGTGGGTAGAGTGTATTCCGCTTCCGTCTCAGACAGCGGAAGTTACCGCTCGTTCTGCTATCAATGACTTCTTTTCTCGATTTGGCTATCCTTACGAAATCTTTACAGATCAGGGCCGTAACTTCGAGAGTGAGCTATTCTGTAAGATTTGTGCCATGTTAGGGATACATAAGGCCAGGACCACACCCTACCGTCCGTCAGGGAATGGCCAGGTAGAGCGCTATAACCGCACTCTGATGGACGCGGTTCGTTGCTACGTAGATGGCCAGCCCAAGTCATGGGATAAATATTTAGGCCCATTGGCTGGAGCGTTGCGTTCCGCGGTAAACCGCCATACTGGGTATACCCCAAATCGTCTCATGCTGGGTAGAGAAGTAAATATACCAGCAACCTTGATGTTTGCCCCACCGCCTTCCACGTCTTTTCAAAATGGGGAGGAGGGTGAGGTCGACAGGTATGTACGTGATCTAGAAGAAAATGTTCAGAGAGCGCACGACATTGCTCGCGGAAAACTAAAAGTCGCGCAAAAGGCAATGAAAAGATCTCATGACATTAAGGTCCGTACCAGTAAGTTCAAGGTTGGAGATTTGGTCTACTGGCGCCGCAATGCGGGAAAAAAGGTAGAGTCAGTATGGAGGGGCCCTGGGATAATAATAGAAGCCAAATCAGACACAATATTTGTTGTAAAATCTCGGCGCGAGGTCAAGGTCATGCACCATGACAAGCTTAAAAGGTGCGAGTCCAGGCAACTCCCCAAATGGTTAGTAAACTACAAGAATAAGTTGCCCGGACAGTCGGTAGCCCGAGATGGGGATAGTTCCCTTGTACCTGAAGTGGTTGCACCGCTGGGGTCCGCAGACTCAGGATTAAGTCCTGGGAGACCGGGGAGTGGGGGTCACCCAAAAGTAAGCTCTAAGCCAGCGGAGTCAGGTCCGTATATGGGTACTCGTAAGCGGGTTAGGGAAAAACTAGATCAATCTAAACAACCTCAGTCGCCCAAGAGACCTAGAACTACCAGGGGAGCTAAAACCAGGAAATATTGTGTGTGCTTACAGTCTAATCCCAAAGGGATGATGGTGCAGTGCGACAACTGTCGGGACTGGTTTCATCCTGGGTGTGTAGGTATAAGTGAGGATTATGCCAAATCTGTACCTCAATATATCTGCCCCGAATGCAGTCCCGTCGATCTTGGTCGCGACTAGTTTGGAGGATTATGTCCCGCAGGGATGCGGGGTTATGTTCAGCTATTCTAATTTTAGCTGGATTGTAAATATGTTTGTTCTTAGTGCTAGGGAAGCCGATTCCTTAAATTATTCAGGGATATTTCCCTGAGCTTACGATTGATCCTTGATGTTCCTGAATTTTACTTACCATTGATGTACCAAGGAGGATCCCTTGGTGAGCAGTTCCAGGATTGAGCGTTCGCGACGGAGTCGTGGACGTGATGTCACGCTAGACATCATGTCTGTCCTGAGCCCGGATGTCCGGATCTGGAGATACCGACCGGAGATGTCGCCGAGGAACAACCTGACGAGGACGACCCCGAAGGACCCAGAGGTGGACCCGAGAAGACTCGGACGAGAGGCGCCCAGGACTACGCAGCACAGTTAAGGTTACGAAAAGGAGGCGGAGCCTAATTTGTACGGGAAAACTTGACTATGACATCATACACAATATACGTCATACAACATTTCTATAAAATACCACAAAATGAGTTTACCTGCTAATTTCACCCGTACGAAATCATCAAACTACATAAAAACTTACTACAGCGTGTTATTTTGTCGTTAGATAAATCCCACATAACAAGTTATAAACAAGTCACTGATCGCAATACTCTTGTCAATATGACGTCATTTCTTTCAACGTGACGTAATTTGTATGCAGTGAGAGACAGATCAAGTAATATTTTCTCAACAAAATATGCATTCTCTAATTAAATAAAATATTATTTACAGATATTCTATGGAACAATAACTTGAATTTAATGTCTTCTTCGCTATTTTAATAATATATTTTCTGTACATTACGTATTTAATTGACACTGCCGTATATTTGTATGCAAGTACATCGGAGGGTATTGTAGGTGGTCTTAATAAATCGATCTAGTGCAAGGGCATACACTCTATGGATCAAAGTAAGCTTTCACATTTCAACTATAGAACTAATAAGGTATCTGAAAAGTGCTGCGATCCTGATGAAATCTTAAAAACAATTTAATTATATCAATATTTCATGCCGCTGACCAGCAAAAAATATAGCATTCGGTCATACAAGTATAATTTTAACAATGAAATTGCAGAATTTAGACACGATCGCAGCACTTTTTTGAAACTATAATGCGTGTTGAAAATATTTATATACTAAACTTGGAAATTTATCTTGGTTATGCCCTTGCACTAGTGACATTTATATGTAACATCAATATTTCAAGTCAATGTGCTAAAATCGCGTGACTACCGCATCACGTGGCTAGTCTAAATATAAAATATAATCGTCCTCGATATGTAGTTATTAATCATAATTACAATTATCTGATATAAATAATGTACTAAAAATAATCGCCATCCCGGTTACGAATACATTTTTAAATACAAAATTTAGTTGATATTTCCATTGCGCACCTTAACTGTGCTGCGTGTTTCTTGATCTCAATGGATCTCAAGTATTTTCCAAACTTGACCTGAATGCTGGGTACCATCAGTTGGAATTACACCCAGATTCTTGGAACATCACAACGTTCTTAACCCATGTTGGATTACGTCGATATAAACAGCTAAGCTTTGGAATTTCTTCAGCAGCAGAAGTATTCTAGAACTCGCTCACTACAGCGCTTGAAGGTTTACACGGTGTTCGAAACATAAGTGATGACATCATAGTGTTTGGGCAAAATAGCGAGGAGCATGACAGAAATCTAGAGGCAGTCTTTAAACGATTAGAGGAAAAAGACCTCACATTAAACAAAGAAAAATGTGAATTCAACAAAACGCAAAATGAATTCTATGGATATGTATTTAGTTCAGAGGGAATTTCTGCTGACCAGAGGAAAGTGGATGCTATAAAGAATTCTGAGATACCGTCAAATGCAAGTGAAGTCAGGAGCTTCCTAGGCATGAAAAAGTATGTAGGAATTTATTCCTAACTATTCAACAATTACTGCGCCATTACGAGAGCTAACCAAGCAAAATGTGAAGTTTGAGTGGCAACCTAATCAACAAAAAGCATTCGACATGTTGAAACGTGAACTTACAAGTGACAAAGTTATGGCATATTTTGTTCCGTCAAATGAAACAACAATGATTGTTGATGCAAGTCCAGTAGGACTTGGTGCGTTATTAACCCAAGACGGAAAAGTCATATCGTACGGAAGTCGTGCGTTAAATGATGTGGAAACTCGATACTCACAAACTAAGCGCGAAGCACTGGCAGTTGTCTGGGGATGTGAACATTTTCATCTTTATTTGTTTGGACAAGATATCAAAGTCATTAGCGATCACAAGCCATTGGAAGCGATTTTTAATAATCCACACTCAAAGACTCCCGCGAGAATAGAGAGATGGCGATCAAAACTGCAACCATATCATTTTAGGCTACAGTACCGACCAGGGAAAACAAATGCGGCAGATTACATGTCCAGGCATCCGTCTAAGTCAACAAAGATCAACAGTCTGTCAGACATCGCCGAGGAATATGTTAATTACGTAACAGAGAACGCCGTTCCAAAAACTTTGACCATAGCTGAAATCAGTGATGAAACCCAAAAAGACCCTATCCTTCAACGAGTAATTGAAGCAATCATTTCCGAGAAAAAAATTCCAGAATCTAAAGACCTCGATAAAACAATTAAAACTTTTAGACGAAGGCAAAATGAACTCACTTTGCACCGTGACGGAAACCACTGCGTTCTACTCATCGAAAACAGGTTGGTCATTCGGAGATCATTACAACAAACAGTGATCAAATTAGGGCATGAAGGTCATCAGGGGATAGTCCGAACTAAACAGCTACTCAGAGAAAAGGTTTAGTTTGTCAACATAGATAAGCAAGTAGAAGAATTCTGTAAAGGATGCGTTCCCTGTCAAGCATCAGTACCAGGATAAAAGTACACACCATTGAAGATGTCACCCCTACCCAACCGACCGTGGTCTGAGGTCAGCATGGATTTCTGTGGACCATTTCCATCTGGATCCTACTTAATGGTCGTTGTTGATGATTACTCGAGGTACCCTGTAGTCGAAATGCTATCAAAATTAACAGCAAAGACAGTGATACCGAAACTAGACAATGTTTTCGCCTTATTTGGAATACCTGATATAGTGAAAACCGACAATGGACCTCCGTTCAACGGATCGCTCTTCAAGAGTTCGCAATACAACTAGGATTTCAACATAGGAAAATAACACCGTGATGACCACAAGCTAATGGAGAAGCGGAACGATTCACGAAGACCATTAGAAAAGCGATTCGAGCCGCACATGCCGAACACAGAAGTTGGAAAAAGGAGTTATACTGTTTTTTGCGCAACTATAGGGCGACGCCACATCTATTTTTCTTTAGTGTATTTATACGCCAGTAATATATACATTCAGGTTGACATTTGACCGTTCAGTAGTGTTTCAATAGAGAAATTTACATGCCATCGGAATCACGGGAAAATTTACAAGATTCACTTTCGTAGTGTTTAACATAGAGAAAACAATTGGAAATGGAAATAATTGGGCAAGGGTGAAAAAACGTGATACATGTAGAGGTCGAGGCTTACAGAACCCATAGGACAATGACTATTTATCTGATCTCCAAAATGAACTATTTCAACCCGATTTAGACGCAAAGGAAACTAAGACACAATTGCGTAAATATTACAATATATGTGACGTAATACGCTTTTAGAGCGTCAGAATACATGCAAGAGAACTCTTTTAGGACATTGACTGAATTTATTAGGTCAATGCACGGCTGGACGGATTTTCCTGAAATTTTCAGGGATGATAGAGAATGAAAATACCCCGAGACATTTTTTTTAATCATTTTTTTTTAAATTCCCTTCCGTTCGTCAGATATATCAGATTTCCGCTTTTTTTTCAAAAATATTTAATTGGTGTGAGGTCTCAGAAACGGTAAGGTAAGAGATTAAGGCACCAAACGTAAAGGGATGATAGATCCTGCTAAGTAGGCAAATCCATTTAGGTAAAGATTGTCCGTCGTCACTTCCAGTCGTCACAGGAAGTGACCATAAATATCGAAAATTTCAACTTTTCTTTTTTGAAACTTTTTTGCATGACATCATTTCATTTTATTCGTAGTTTCGAAATATGTCAGTCCCACAGGAAACAAGAACGAAATATTCCGGTTATAAGAGAAAAACTACATACTTTGAAAATTTTCTCTCCCATAAACATTTTATATAGATAAAGTTTTTTGGATGATTTTTCGATATTTTATTCAGACTGCAAATGTCTACAGTAACGTCAAATATCTTCCGATCGCGTTATTTTCTGTCCTCAAAATTAGAAGTTTTTACTGACAGATCTTGCAAACGTTAAGAGATTAAGACACCAAACTTATAGGACTTGTAGATCTTGATGAGTAGAAAAATGGGTTAAGGTTGTCCGCCGTCACTTCTGGTCGTCACAGGACGTGATCAATAAATTTAAGAAAATAAACTTTATTTTTTGGAATCCTTCTTGGCATCATTTCATAGCATCTTATTTGTTTTTTCAAAACATTCCAGTCCCACTGGAAACAAAAACTGCAACTTCCCAATATAAGAGAAAAACTGCGCAAGTTGAGTATCATACTACCCATCTTTTATAAGAAGAGTATTTGAAATAATTTTATGACATTTAATTCAGACTACAAATGTAAAGAGTAACTTCAAGCATATTTTCAAAATTTACTTCCGGTCACGTGATTTCCTGTCCTCAAAATGAGAAGTCAACTTAGCCAGATTTTGGAAATGATAACAGATAAAGAAGTAAACATATATGAATTATGAAACTTTAAAGATTGGGTAACAGATATAAAAAGGATAAAATGCGTATGCCGTCACTTCTGTTCGTCACAGGAAGTGAGCAAAGAAATCGAAAAGCTTATCTTTTATTTTGAATCATTTTATGGCTCTACATTATTGCATCTAGTTCGAAGTTTTGAAATATGTCAGCCCCACCGGAAAAAAACCCTGACAACTTCCGGTTATTAGGTAAAACTATATAATTTCAGATACATGTAGAAAATAAATGTAAAAACATCACCTTTATTCCCTAATCATGCATCATGACCGGAAATCAAAATACGATGTTTTATAGACAATATTAATGAAAAAGGAGTATTCCACTTAAGTAGAGCAGCTTGTTCAATTTTCTTCGCTCTTGTTTTACAGAATATACTTGAGGATACAGAATTATTTTTATTTTCATGACGTATAACATAGTACGTCTAATAAAATGATGTGAAATCATTATTATTAACTTTGAATATAAAGAAATACAAGCCAATTTCCAACACCTACCGAACATACAAATTCCGGAACATTTTTTTCTAACAGGGTACGGTTTCTTTATTACAAGAAAATGGGCGGAGACATTTAAATAAGGTACTATATAAGGACATTGAAAGCTGTAGCTTGAAACTATAAATATAATTATATTAATTCTAGGGGCAGGGTGCATATTATTTGCATTCATTCTTCTTCACTTAGAGTATTTGCTGTTATTCTTTTGTTCTTAAAGTATTTCTAGTCGGAGTTTTGAGAAAAAAAATAGACAAGAATTGATACGTACACAAAAATTTGATAAAGCGAAGAATATGAGGAACCCATACTCGAAAACGCTTTCTTCCAGACTCGAAAAAAATCTATTATGTAGGAGTCAAAGTTTTACTCATTTTGATTAGAAAAAAGACTAACATCAATGTGTATTTTATTCATATCGTAACAACGTAAAGGCGTAATTTTTTTTTTTTTGGGGGGGGGGGGGGG
>PRKT01000091.1:180689-248905 GCA_003671525.1 Saccostrea glomerata | reverse complement strand
TCCTTACCTAAATGTGAAAATTTATTTCGGCTGGGGAGAGGGGGTTCTTATGCGTAATACCTTCACGTCTATGACATTTTTCAAACCAACTTAACACGAATCCACATTTTCGGTTGGGGAGGGGGGATTCTAAGGTTCCTTTTAGTTGATTTATTTTATACATTAAATAACTTTAAGTTGGTTTAGTTTGTGCATTAAATAACTTTACAAATTTCAAAGGGGTGGTCTGGACCCCTCTCTCTCTCTAGATCTATGCATGTAAAACATATTTTATTTGTAAAAACAAAGAGATATAAATGTTTGATCGGCGTTTTCTAAGTGGAGGGTTCAAGGTGAGTTATACCGGTAGTTCGTTTAGTTTATTTAACCCATGACTGTACAAATGCCCCCCCCCCCCCCCCCCGATCTATGCATGAGAAACATTATAACACACAGAGATATACACCTTTAATTTGAGGAAATTTTTAACTACAGAATATATTTGGAATACAAAATTTTTTTTCAAAACATCTTTCTCTGCGAAACGACAAATCTTTTTCATTACTATTCTCTCTTCAAAGGTTTTGTTGTCTCCGGGGGAGGGGGGGGGTTAAAGATTAAAAGCAGAAAATTGTCATTTTATTACCTATTTCAAATAGCAAAACAAATAAAAAAATAAACAATGTACTTTATCATATATTGAATATTACATAAGATAAAACATATTTGTCATTTATTCAATTTATTTTTACGAGGGTGACCCCCTTGGAAAAAAATATCCTGGATCCGTGCCTTTTTTTCCTTATTTTTATTTATTTATTTTTTGTGAAAACTCAAATAAATATCAATATAAAATAAAATTTATTCAAATATGTGTGGCAGTTGGCAGTAAGCAGCTGACAGTTGGCAATAAGCAGTCAGCAGTTGGCAGTAAGCAGTTGGCTGTCGTATATGGCATTCCATACTTGGGAATTAAAAAAAAAACCCAGAATTGTTGACTTACAGTTTATATGCTAGTTACAACGTGAATATGCAGCAGCACCATAGAATATGAAACCTTGAATATGGCAAAATTGATAAAAACTTGGTTGGTTTAAAAACCCATACATGTGGAGTGGTACACATATAAATAGAGAATCAATGTAGGAAAGATTTCCGAACTGATAATAGATTAGAGATCAGCATATCAAAAACATTGATAAATAATTTATTCAAAGGCAGAAAAAAGTCGTTATGCTCATCTGACCAAGTTATTACCTGACCAAGTTACAAGTTAATTTCAAGAGGGTTAGAGTGCAGTGTGTCATGTCGCCTTCCATGAAACCTAGTCTCCGCTCTACTTCACTTGATACGCTGATCGGGTGCTCCTCATATCCAGTCAATCCTGTATCCTTTGATACCAAATATGTTTCACCCAGTAAAATGGAAAAAGGTGAAGTACAAAATATTACTTTTAGACTAAATGGATTTTAGAAATATGTCCTGATAAAAGAAATAAAAGGGACTGTAAAATTCCAAATAGATCAGAAACGGTTGACATATTGTGATCGACGGGAAGTTTTTATTTCTTTATTAAAATGTTAATATTACATTGGGTTTATATAAATACAGAAAGTAAATCTACGAACAATTAGTAAGTTGTGACAATGGGGATAGCTGCGTTTTGTTTAAAATTAATTGTATTCGTACATCTGCACTATGTATTTTCATCCGTTTATAGAAATTGTGGCGGAATTCTTCGTTCAGAAAAAGGAATTATACAATCTCCGAATTTCCCAAAAGAATTTCCTACGCCTATCCGTTGTGAATGGGTAATTCATAACCAAAAGACATCCGTAACGCTGATTCACTTCACTCAGTTTTATTTAACAAATTATTTCACTGTTCAGTTTTTTCAGGAATACACGAATTCTGAAAACTACCGGAATGAATCCAAAATGGAGATAATGAATGCTTATCACGACGTTTATTCTCTGGAAATACCGGCACCGTTTGTCGTCCTGCGATTCGGGGTGTACCAAATGGGAGACATTAATATCCGAGTTCTTGAGCACATGATTGATGTGTATGGTTTTAACCTAACATATGAATTCGTAGAAAAGGGTGCATCTTCAGAAAAAGCCACATGTACTGCTTACCATTGCTCCTATCTTGGTAGTTGCTTGGCCTCTGCCGATTTTTCGGAATACAAATGTCATTGTACAGAGAATTTCTTTGGTGAGTTCTGTCAATATGGACCGGACTGTAACCCCTTGACGAAAACCAATCGCTGCCAAAATGGAGGAATATGCAGGTAATAGGGATGTATATTTATTTTTTTATTTTCATGGATGATGTTCTTAAAGTTTTCTCATCTTAAATGTTCCTATCCTATTTATATCTTAATATTTTTTCTGTATTTTAATATTATCCATCTACTGATATTTCTTTTATACACAAGTTTTTTGTGATTAATGTACGACTATAATTATTTTTACTATCAGATATCATCATATGTTCAGCGTGTAATTTAAATAACTAACAAAAGCAGTTTATAACTTGTGGAAATATAATTAATGAGATAATTTTTACATAAAGAATTCATTACCTGTAACACAGTTTTTCTCCATAGTTCATCTTTTCTCATATCTGAGTCAATAAGGATGAAATGAACTCTGTCTTATCTGCACCTGAAAAGTGAATCTCTAATTAGGTAGCCACATTCAATTATCTCGCAAGGTAAAAGTTTACGTCAAATGTAGGCTAAATGCGAAACAACATGTCATTCAAAAAAGCTTGGTTTAAGGGGGGACCTATGTCGTTCTACGTCAAAGCAGCGTTATGTGACGTCACAATAGCGACGTTAGTTTTAACCTGTTGACTTTTGCAACTGTGATATAGGCATAACATTTTTAATCAATAACGTATACAATTTACAAAAAGAAAATTTATTCATCATTAATAACAGCTTTATTTGATTTCTGGAGTTTGCTAATAATAGAATTCTCTTCCTCTGGTTGATAATTCATAGCAATATTCCATTTGTGAAGAAATACCTCGATGATATGCTGATATATATAAGTGCAAAAAGATACGATAAAATTCAGCAAAGAACGCGGCTTCAATCAGGGAAATATGTAGAATTTTATGTCTGGATAAAACTTAGAAAAAAATAAAGAAATGTACTTGTACCTATATTTGCTTATTGATTTATAGCACATGTAGATTTAATAAAGTCATTCCTAGGTTCTGATAGGTGTTCGTCACGACGGAGAAATGGGGGGGGGGGGGGGGAGAGAGAGAAACAGAATGTTTGGAATGAAGAAGAAAAGAATTAATCTGTTTAAATTGTTTCTAATCAAAACAAAATACTCGTTTTTCGCAAAATAGTTTTCTATTCAGATGTTTGTCAGTGCTTACTTACCTTTTTTAGTGCAGAAATGTCAATATTTATGACACAAGAGCACGAAAATAAAAGAAAACGTCATATTTCTCTTTAATTTTATCATAAAGGAATACATTTTTCTTTGTTAAAATAAAGAAATGGATCATTTCTTTCCAAGAATATGAGGTTAAACATTTTCACACAAAGACTTTTTAAGATATTACCTGTTATGCATGTCGGAATTGTAAAAAATACGACAAGAAAAACGGGGTGATACTTACATTGTGCCCCATTATAATTTTTCATGTGAGATGAATGACAATGAATTTGCCTTCATTTTTTAAAAGATACAAGTCATATAAATTAAATATCTGTTGATTTTGAATGTGTTTTGAGATTTTTGTTTCTTTTCAGCGCATATTTTGGGAAGAACAATAATGTCTGAAAATGATCTATTTTTAGCATTTCACACTGTTTTTGCACGTGCTCTTATGTAAAAATAAGCACATAAAGGTACTATTTTTAATACCTAAAAATTAAGAGCAAGTGGTCAGGAAAAAAATGTCAAAGTTTTGAAAATTTCACACAAAGACTTTTCGGACATAGGTCCCCCTTAAAATATTAAGCTAAGATCTTCCAACTCAATTTGTATGTACAGAAGTTCAAAGTATATCAGTGCTATCAATGTTAAATCCCCATCAAAGCTATAATGTGTATGCTTTTCCGATTGAAATAGAGCTGTTTCCCGAAAATTCAGCATATTTTATTTCTGCAAATTTTAATAATTTTTTGTCTAATCATTAAATTAATAGGTATCAGTAGTCTTTAAACAATAAATACATCCAACCTGTGTTTTTTCTACCCAGTATGTTTCACTTTCTCACTGGATATAGGGGAGGGGGGGGCAGTTCCACCCCCTTTTTGTGTTCAAAATATATGCTCTACGTATGGACAATTTCTAAAACGAGGTAAATTATTGACAAACAAGTTGATGAAACAAGAATATCAACAGTCTCGTTTAAAGTCATCATTTTGCAAGGTCGATACAATGGTCGATACTATGACCATGACAGCAAATACAATTTATCATTGAGTGACGTTTTCCATTTTTATTGTTAGTCCATTATTTTTACACTGAATTGACGATGGATTTCTTTCGTCATTTCGCGATCATGATAAGGAGCACAGGGCGGATGTGACCGGTTAGTAGACTCACTCCTCCTTGTCACCTGATCTCACCTATTAATGTTGGCGATCCGTGCTTGCTCTGTTCCTAATTTGTATTGTTTTATGGACTTTTGATCTTGAACACTGTTCGTTATCTCCATATGTTTCACACATAAGATTTAATAAACCATTTTCTGGTGTGGATGTGGGCTCCAACACCCCACCGCAACCCCTTCAAGATTCCTGGATCCGCCATTGTAAGGTATGATACATGTCAGGAAAAATGCGATCCAACGAAGGGATATATTTAGAAAGCAAAGATATTATAATGACAATAGAAATTGCAAAAATCTAAGGTTTAAACCCATGTAACATCAATTTATAAATGTTTATCATTATCTTGCTTGTGTTAAAATATTGATCACAGATAATGCTCTTCCGTTTCAAAACAGTTGTAAGACGTATTTACACCAAACGCAGGTGAAGTTGAATATCACAAATTAAAAACAAGATAATTGAGAAAATAAAGAAACATATGGAGTTATTGCGTTTGTTAACCAGTTTAGATATTTATAGATGGTAAAGAATCAAAATATGAAAGATGCGGTATAATCGTTTGTGTGAAGAGTATGGAGAAAACGAACAGTACTCAATATCAAAGTCCATAAAACAATACAAAATAGGAGCAGAGCAAAACACTGACCTCCAAAACGTCAGAGGTGGGATCAGGTGCCATGGAGGACTGAGAATCCTCTGCCGACCGATCACACCCTCTGTGTGATCCTTGTCATGATCGGAAATAAACAGAAAAATCTGTCGTCAATTCAGAGTATAAATAATGGACTAACAATTAGTATGAAAAACGTCAGCCCGCATTTGACTCAATGATAAATTGTACTTATGGACAAGGTCATAATATTGACAATAGAACTAACGAAATAATGACTTTAAACGAGACTGCTGATATTCTTGTTTCATCAACATGTTTGTCAATAATTTACCTCGTCTTTCATATAGTTCAATGAGATATGTATAGCCGACACATAATTAGGGTCAAAACAATTATCTTTTCGTACACGTCTCTTTGTTTTTATGATTTGTTCACTGTATGATTGGAACTCAAAGATGAGACAAATGTTAAAAGAGGTGTTAAAAACACTTAAATAGCTCTTTTCAATGTTCAAAATTCCTATTTCGAAATATAAAAAACAAGATTTCTTTTATATAGCTACTTGAATGGGTCCTTAAATTATGTGTGTGAATGTCCATACGGATATACTGGGGAATGGTGTGAAATCAAACAAGATGGTATGTAAATTTTATTTTACATGTATATGTAAATGCACAGAGAAGATATTACGATATAAAAAAAAAATAAAAATGCAATTTTCTAAACCCCAGCTGATCAAAATTGGTCTATATACATGTATTTTTATCAAATTGCAAACTTTAACATTCATTCTATTTAAAATCTATGAATAATAATAATCTTTCTCCTTTGTGATATCCTGGTCTTTCCCAATAATCATATATGGAATTCTTAATTTAAAAAAGATCTCGCAGAGGGAAAGTTGTTTTATTGCAATAATTGAAACATATATGTACTTTAATTAAATTCAAAGAAAACATGGATTCAAAAAAAAGATACAAATTATTTCTCCCTTGAGATAGAACATATTAAGTCTAAAATAATAGGTGTTTCTTTCAAATAACCAATTTACCAGAATTTTGAAAAATCCATGTAAATAAGCGTATTGTTATTCTCAGATGACAATATTAATATACTTATTGAGAAATCTAAATATTTTTTGAGGGGTATAAGGTATATATAGATAAAAAAAAAAGAACTTACTAGCATTCATAAATGGAAAGGGTAAGATAACGAACAGTGGTCGGTATCATTAGAACAACAAACAATTCCAATACAAACAGGGCATAGAGACCCTCAGAAATAACATGGGTGGGATCAAGTGCCTAAGAGGAGGAAGCATCCCCTGTCACTTGTTACACCCGCCTTAGGCTTTATGTAAAGAACAAGTAAACATTCATTTATTCATTTATTTGTCAAAAAAAATATTTACATTCAGTGTAATTTTCTTCATGAAATCCATTAGAAATCCACGACGTTCAAATCTCTATAACACACGCGAAATCTTGTCACCGCGCGTTCGAATACTCAGTAGGGACTACATATGTATATGCATTTTCAACACTTTATGAACACCAAAATGTACATTGTTTGACACAATTTAATGAAAAAAAAAATAACCCTGTTGAATTAACGTAAAAATACAACAATGTGCATTTAAAATTAATTTGTCACTTTTTTTCCTCGCAATGTTTGTTTGCGTTATTTAACTATACGACGTCACAAACGTCTCTTACGTCTATAAAGCACACCAGATTTGAAGGGCGCTAATTTCACATTAAAATTTTTCGAAATAAACAATTATGAAGAGGAAAAATTAAAGAATGTAAATATAAGTATTGAATTCATATTTTGGGATGTCTTTGGTCCTATAACACACCTGGCCGTGCCGAAAAATTATCATACCCCTGTCATGTTGTAAATTTTGAATTTACCGGGTGGCAGTAAATACAAAATTTTCATGTTGTAAATTTTGTATTTACTGCCACCCGGTAAATTCAAAATTTACAACATGACACCCCGCTAACGCGCGGTATTCAATTTGTAGGCACGGCCAGGTGTGTTATAGGACCGAAGACATCCCAAAATATGAATTCAATGCTTAAAAAAAACATATGAACGGAACATTCTGTTGTCAAATCTAGTACAAAATCAAACGGCTCACAATTGGCATGAAACAAGTATTCCAAACCACGACAATTTATTTTAAAATGTACTGATTTCCTTTAAGACACTGCAAATCAATATAAGTAATAGAATAAGTCATGAGAAAATAAGATTATTTTTCTTGTATTGCATAATTTAATTTAAAAACGAAGTATATTCGATTACAAAAGATATGAAAACCTGGATTTAATACAATAGAAAGTACCACTTTTTTGTTTCAGAATGCTACTACTTAGCATGTGATCAAACCTGTGTGGAGATACTTCCGGGGAAAATGGGTTGTGGCTGTCAGGACGGATATCGCCTGAACACTGATGGACGAACGTGTTCAGTAGAGGGTATCTTTTATTTTAAAAAAAAAGTAATTTTTTTTTGTTATCGGGATGAAGGAATAAGACTATAGGTATAAATTCTCTTATATCCTGTGAATGTCAATTAAATTTGCTACAAGTGAAAATATACTATTTCATTTTTTGGTATGATTCCTACTTTCTTTCTAAAAATATTCAGAACCAAAAAAACTGTAAGGCAAAGAAATCAATCATTTACAAAGTTGTCGCCTGTTACTTATATCTATGTTATTTGCACCTAGGGGATGTTTATTGAAATAACAAATTAAGAATCAAATTAAAATGTACTTAAGCATTAACTTTTATTTAATATACTTTGCTTTCACTTGCAATATGTTATGAGATCTTAATATGTTATTTAATATAAATGGAAATAGTTTGGAAAAAACTCAATGCTAAATTTAAAAAAAAGATTGTGTACCTAAAGTCCTTTAATCTGTTTGGGTAAAAAGAATTGCAGAAACATACATTTAGAATTCTAATCTCTCGTAACATTTAAATTAGGAAAATTTGTCCTATTGCGTAACGATAATATATCTAACAAAATGTATATAAATTTATTACAGAAAAAGTGATTGTAAATATACATATCGAATGGAGAAACCAATCGCCCAACGAATCAGAAAATATCAAAAGTGGTATTTTTTCTTATGTGAGTATTTCATATCCCATATTTCAACAACCTTGTTTGAATTCAGTATTGAGTAAATTCTATGGTATGGTTTAACTTCATTGTACACCAATTGCTGGGAATCCTTTTTAGAATATATTTGACTATTGATTGTTCCGTTTACTGAGCGATACGCAGGGATGACGGAGGGCATAGCCGGTCGATATGTGATGCTTACTCCTGACCCGAAATCTGTAATTCCTGGCAACTTTGGATTGTTTTAGATTTTAATTTACATGGATGTTTTTTTTTTCTTAACATTATTTCAGGATCATGATAGAGAGCACATGGTGGGTGTGCGGATGCTCACTCCTTCGTTACACTTTCTCCCACCTCTGATGCTTTAGAGGTTGTTTGCTCTCCTCCAAGCTTTTGAGCTTTAATACTATTTGTTATCGCTATTTCATTCTTTACTTTTTTCAATATAGTAGATGAAGATTAAAACTAGGACTGAACCACATTGTATTGAAACACTGTATCTTCATCTTACTCTTCCTTTTTTATTTTTTTTTCAGATTTCAGATCAACTACATCAGTACAAAATTAAAAGCAATAACAATTTTACCAAAGAATCTCAAAGGTAAAATTGTTTTTCATTTTGATTTCAGTTATTATCATGAGCTTTGTAATATATCTGAAAAATAATCATAATTTTGAATTATTTATCTTTTTTGATCATTTCCATAACACAAATGCATTTCATTGATTGTATAAGAAAAATCAATCAAAATTCTTATATGTTCCTTAAAGACCTGTAAAAAAAATCTGAATTTCTGTTTTTATTTATAACGATCAGAGAAAAATGTATTCTCTTTTTTGTCTTAGATCAGGAGGCATCCAAATGACAGAATTAACTTTTATGATAGAAAGTGGTGACAAGAATAAAACGATGGACGTAATTAACAGACTTCGAAATAAGTTACCCAAAGGGGAAAATAGGAACACATTTACTTTGTTAACTTATTCAATAAAAGAAGGTAAATGTACTTCGTTTTTAAAGCTTACATGATTTTGCTTTTGTTGCTTAAAACTCACAAAGATGCATATTGTAGATATAAATTGAATTTTTGTGTAAAATTATTTCTCAAGTGAGCTCTGAAAATGTTGAATTATAGATATATCTTGAAAAATTTATATACCATTCCAAAAATGAATTTGTTTATCATTTCTCTCTGAAGAATTGCAAATCGTCGACATGGTAACAGGGAATGGTGGAGGAGGCTATGAAGCTTACACAAATGAAAATCAATTTTTAACAATATCATGCATTGTAAAGGGAGATAATTCCACCAGCTTCAGATGGTACAAGGATGGCATGTTAGTCGACTTTTCAATATCTCCTCGTAGTGCCTACCACAGAGTGTTTATGTCCAGTACAGAAGGAATTATACGTGCTGTTTTATATTTTGCTCAAGTCAAAAAATATGACGAAGGTAAGTATGTACAAATATAGTTACTTACCTTACAAATTTAGTTTTTGTAAGACTTGAATTTAGCAGGAGATATTTCCCGTTGGCCACTTTATTGGATATAAGCATGCTCAGACATAAATGTAACGTTATACTGTCCATATACTTGTACAAAAACAAAACAATAAACAGATACTGTTTTAATTATAAATATAAGCCTCCTTTGTTTACTTTTTTTATATATAAAGGTTGCTTCACATATATTTTAATTTGCTGTATGTTTCGTTTTGCATGTGGGTTGATTAAAGAAAATAGCTCACTTGCAGGAGGATGACCTCCAAGATAGTGGTTTAAGGGAATAACATTTTAGAAGCTTAGAACTGCACTACTATTTCTTCCATAAATGTTTGCTCGATCTCGTCGTCTCCGAAATTCTTATAAAAGGCATGTTACATAGAACCGTAATACTATAATTGTTTTATTCCCCTAAAATAGGATACTTCACTTGCGAAGCTGCTGCTGATACAACAGAAAAACGTCGTTCTATATATGTAGCTGTTCAGTCGACTCCTCTGATCTATGTACCAAAAACAGAGCTAGTGATATCACCTAATGCCTCAATTCGAATTCCATGCTTTTCCATCAACGAGCCATATAACTCATTTCTATACAAATGGTTTGAGAATGGCGTTCCAATAAAATGGCATACACCTAACCGCATACCAGAAACGCTGTTACCAGCTGGGAGTCAGTTGGTTGCTAAAGAAATTACAAAGAACACAAAATTTACATGCCAGGTGACGAACCAAGTAGGAGAAAGAAATGTAACAGTACATGTCTTTATCGCCAAAGGTAAAGGTTTAAATCATTTAAAGACCCAAAGTAAAAGAATGTGAATTCCAAAGTTGCATTCTTTTGGGTTTCATTATTATTATATCACCAACGAAAAAGTTCAGGGGTTGAATTCAGAGGGATAAGTTATTGGTCCAGCTACACGTTTGTCTGTAGAAGTCCTTGCAACTGGTTTGGACAATCTTAATGAAATTTCACAGTATTAATGTTCACCAAGTTTAGTTTGCAAACAAGATTTTAAATTCATAAAAAAGTACCGCTTGCAATGAAACAAAGTCTATGTCTGAAAACCTTATTTTTCTTAAAAAATATTTTGAAACCCACACTCACTCTTATTTCATATAGCACTTATGTCTTAAAGCAGTGTTGCCATGGTTAAAAAAAAAATTCCTACAAATACTTTCAAAATGCTACTTCCTCTACAGCTTTGGTCTGATTTCAATATTACTTGGTACACAAGAAAACTATACTTTTAAAACTCTTTATCTTATTTGATTTCTATGAACGATGTCTCCGTGATTCTAACAAATAAAAATTTCTGTGAAATACTTTCAAAAAGGTACACTGTATTCCTTCTACAGATTTATTCTGTTTTTAATATAGTCTGCACAAAAGTAGACTACGAGGAGTTATATAAATGTGTATAATTTTGATGAAAGATGTTGCCATGAAAACTAGAATATAAATTTCAATAAATTTCTGCAAAATTCTTTTAAAAGCTCACATCTCCTTAAGATTTAGTCTCATTTCAATAGATTTAGCCACAGAAAGAGACTGAACGAACAATCATTATTCTACTAATTGTTTTTCCAAACTTTAATCCAAGTGCTTCTTTCCTCTTTTTCTCTCACTTTGTTAAAAGCACAAACCAGAAGAACACCAGTCTCCTCAGAGACATCTGATTTTATCCTGAGTTGAGAGAGGGCAAACAAACATGGTTTTATTCGAAGGTCTTATTGAACGAGCTTCACCTTTTTCGTAAGATTCCGTCTCCTTAATTATTTTATGAAGAACTTTAAATGAACAACTATAGACATTTCACGATATTTATTAATATGCGCGTTGTATTTTTGATAAACACTTATCTGAATGCCAAGGCCGATGGGATAAAGGGCAAGACAAATATGAGTTATATATTGAATAATAAATAAATAAATAAATTTTAAAGATTCAGTTACCTAGAAGACTAAAATTGCAAATAAATCATCACATTGTGCGAGACCATAGCACACCCACGATCAATTTAACATATTTTTAACAAAAGATAATCTACAATGTAATTTAATTATATACAAGAGGCCCACGGGCCTTATAGGTCACCTGAGTATTGTGTAACAACTTTCAAATAATTAAATTTGGTGTGTTTTAAACAAGAGGCCATTTCACTATATAATCTATATAGCCCCGCCCTAGCACTAGAACCCCTGGCCCTGGTGCCATGAATTTCACAATTTTGGTAGAGGACTCAATGCTCATTACATTCATGCCAACAGTTTGCCTGCTTGATGTCCAGAAGTAAAGAAGAAGATTTTTAAAGATTGCAATAATTTTAGTGGTTTTGGCCCCACCCTTCAGGCCCAAGGGGGGCTGGGACCATAAAATTCACAACATTTGTTCCCCTTTACCCATAAATGCTGTATACCAAATTTGGTTGAAGTTGGTTCAGCGGTTTCACAGAAGAAGCTGAAAATGTTCAAATGTTAACACACGACGCACGACGACGGACGAAAGCGGATAGCAATAGGTCACCTGAGTTACTCATGTGACCTAAAAATGCAACGATTATGAATACTAGTAGTAAGCCTAGTAAAATAATACGTTTTATTGTTAATAGCCATACATCTAATACGTTTTTTTTGTGTTTCTAGACATACATCTCGTTTGTCCATCAGAAATTTACATAGATATTCTGTGGCCGGAAACTGAGAATGCTCATTTTACAAAACAGAGCTGTCCTCCTGAATTCGGAGGTATTGTTTTCTTTTTCTTAAATTTATATATTTCCTCAAAACAACTGTACTTTATTTTGGGAAAAATTGAAACCTTTTGAAGCCCTTTCCACTTATAAGTATATGAATTACACTGCTACCCTTTCATGTAGTTTGATTTTTTTCTTAAATATTCGGTTTTATTCTTAGTTCAATAATTTTTGTTTTTAGGTTTTGCAGAACGCTCCTGTATTTGTGACAATAGCAGTAAAATATGTAGATGGACGGAACCAAATCTCCTTAATTGCCAATCCAATGAATTGATTCAAATATATGACAAGGTATAATGAAAACTGAGATGAAATAGATAATCTTATGTCAACATTTATTGAGAAATATTCTTCTTCATATGAAGCTTTTCCATGTCAATATGTGGATTAATATTTAACGGCATATGTTTTTAGGTGGAAGTACTACGTCAAGGATATCGTTCGACAACGATCACGAAGATTCTAAAAGAACTACACCTCTTTGCTCAAATTCAGAATGTGACAATAAATGTTGGTGATGCCGAGCTTCTGACCAATGTTTTACGTCGGATTTTGGAGTACATGTGGGCTTTTCCAAAAGTAGCCACAACTGATGAAAGAATTTCATTCGAAGTGAGTAAGTTGAAGAAGGGAAACCGTTATATTCAATATTGTAAACCTTGCATAATTGAAATTGCTTTAACAAAAGGTTGTATTATTCCTCAGGATATCATAAATATAATGGATCGTCTGCTGTCGGTAACGAAGGATCTGTCATCAAACATAAAAAAGGTATTCATGAGAAAACTACAGTTATGAGAAGAGAAGATTAAGAATTTTGATTTGTAGAGTGTTAGCATCTTTCTAATTTTTTTAACTCACTGCAAAAAGACAAGGAAATGTAATAAAATATTGTTCTTCCTTTCACAGAGATTGACCCTTGGAATAAATATTTTACACATTTCTGCTTTTTTCGCCCGAAAATTCTTTAAACAATTGTTCCATGTGGAGGTTGGGGATGGAATCATAACAGAAAATATTGGTATGGCATTGAAACCTTATAAAATAACCTTAGCGTTACCTGACATTTAATTTTATATAACTGTTCATGATTTATCTTGTTGTTTTCAGGCTTTCGGGAACTTGGAAGCCAAAGAAGCAAGTCTATCGTATCAAACAAAGGTTATGTACAATAGAATATTATTAATAAAACTGTTTTTATAACAAACAATAAAATGCATGCTTGTATTTTTAATCAAAATTGATTGTTTTTCCTCTCTATAAACAGGTGTGATTTTGACGTCATTTAGATTCCGAAATCTAGAAAGTCACCTGTCTGCAGAATCTTCATTAAAGTACGTTTACTGAAATTTTTTTTTTAATAATCTTTTTTGTTGCGTAAATTATTAGAAATGAGTATTGATTCACACTTTATGAGAAGACAAAAATAAATCAACATATAAAAGTCATTAGAATTTATTCAATTTAATGAATTCAATGTACGACAAGTAGATGATATATTTCAAATTAATACAATCTGTTGAACAAAAGAATATGCAAATAAGAAATGTCCACTTTGGCAATTAAACTATTTCAATTTTATCAACGACTTAATTTTATATCCATGTGGTCTTAAAACAGAATACCCGGAATGAGTTTTGTATCGGATATTGAAGCTGTGTACACTGAACAAAGCTTATCATCAGCATTATACCAGCGTTTGGATATTGCTTCAGCAAATATATCAATAAATATTGTAAGTTTATAATTGTATCGCGATTAAAAAAAATTATTGAAATCTATTTTAAAACTGGGTTATCCAATTGCATGTATTCTTTTATATCTGCATTCTAAAAATAATAAAATTGATCATTTTAAGGGAAAACAGAGTGATATAAAAGAATATGCTTGTTTTTCATGGGAAAGAAATAAAAGGTACGTTTTTTATCGACAAACTATTAAGTAGATTTAAAAAAAAACACTTAAATTTGAACAATTTTATGGAGAATAATGTAATAAATTCATTTGTGTATTGATTAGGCAGCCTCAAAAATATTCGTGGAGAAATAATAGCTGCTCAATAGTTTCTATTGCGACAGAAGCTGTCACGTGTCAATGCGATCTTCCAGTACTATTAACCATAATTGGACTTGTACCTAATACGACAGTGCGTATTTTGGGGGATTATAAAATTTGATCAGTTGCTCAAATGGCATTTTAAAACGTGACATCATTTCTGTTTCGTATTAGTTGATCAATCTCAAATGATAAGAGTAATTATTTCTTAATACAAATCCAATTTTTCAGATACCTTTCGACAAATCGTCGAGTCAGACATCATTGGTTATTATTTTGAGTCACGTGATCTCAATATTTGGATTACTTGTCTGCATTTTCATCTTGGCAAGAAATTGGAGGTAATAAATGTGCGTGGTTAATATTAATATATGTATTATATAGAGGTGGTTAATATATTATATCATGCAAGTTATATAACTAGCCATGAAAAGATCTTTGACATTTGATATTTATTGGTTGCCTGTAAATGCACCAGATTTTAGACTTACGAAAGAGTTTTCTGTGTAACTTTCAAAAGTATGCAATACAAAATAAAATTCAGTGTTTGATACCTTTTTGCAATAATTTTTTACAAAATATCATATATGTTATGCAGATAAATATTAATATGCATATCCATAAATATATATACTGTTAAAAATGAATTTAAAAAAACTTTTAATAAGGAGAACAGGACAAAAGAGTAATCGTCCTATTCTGAATTTAGAAAATTTTTAAGTAAATAATCCGATATTACCATTTCTTCTAAATAAGAAGAGGTTGATGTAATTTTCTATAGACTTAACACAATTTTGTGACATATCTTTATAGATACTTAATTGGTGAACATTACGTCTTTTACCTGAGTTTCAACATTGTCTTGTTCCTGAACAATATTGTTTTCCTAATGTGCCACTTGGGCATGGAAAATAAGGTAAAACCCATTCACATTATTTTAATCTTGAGGGAAAAAATAAATAAAAGTTGCATTAAAAAAAAACACTGTCTGATGTAACATGTATCAATTTTTAAAATGCTTATCAAAATGTAACCATGGTTTTAAATAAGTTTTTTAATACTTCAATTTATTGACAAAAATAGATTGTACGTGATTTTACAGCCAATGTAGCTAATCATGCATTAAATTGTATTTATTTATTTATTTCCTTTATCATCTTATCACTAATAAACAGTATTATGGTACCTTGATACTTTACTTTAAAATATTAATTAGATTAATCTATATATTAATTTTCTTTATAAAGGGTTTAAAGAGTTATGAAAATAAAACCTGTAGAAATGATAGATTAGATTAAGTATTTGGTTTTAAAAGTAATGTTTCCTTTTTATGTAAGAATGATGTCTTTGATAAATGGATCAATTAAAAATAACAGTTTGGAATTTCATAGTAAAAATACTTTATTAAGTGACATGATTGGAAATTTAATACTTTGATTTCCAATAGAAAAAAAGTACTTCAAATTGCAAAAAAAAAAAAACCCAGAACAATTATTTGATTTCAGTGTTCTTTAATTTACATATGTACTATGCTTGAAAACTAAATTCTTATGTTTGGTTTGCTCCAAATCTGTATCGTTTCAATAGATTTCTACCTTACTTACCTGTTTAACTTATAACCTTTTTACATCCTGTACAAAAACCATTAAACAATACTAGTAGTTAATGGTTTGTTTATAATCTTATTTTGTTACTGAAAAAATAATGAACACATCGCTTGATATAAAAAGAACAAGGAAATCAGTAATATTTTGATTTTTTAATTCAATTTATTCTTCGATTTTCTTTATTTGTAGATTCTTTGGTTAGTTGGTGAAATTGCAGCTTATTTCTTTTACATATCAGCATTTTCATTTGTATTGTTGGAAATATTCCACTTTTTCATCTTGACATCAACTTCAAAAGAATATAAAGCCGAGAAAAGATGTTCTAGATTCATAATCATTGGCCTAGGTAAGTTTCTATAATTTATATTATTGAGTATAATGGATATCAGTCAATATTTACATTTGCTGTGTTTTTCTAGTGAGTCAATTGTGAAATTGAATAGGATACCAGTTTTGTGAGAACTCATGCATAGAAATGTACACGGAAAAAACTTGCGCTAATGTGCCATCACAATGAGCCTGCAAAGGCGTTAATAAAAATTTAATAATGTAGGACAGAGAGAAATTCAAACATTGAGTTAATATTTAGCTCTAATTGTCAAAGACCACAAGAACTTATGCGATAGCAATGTGTCCGTCGTCCGTCCGTCTAGCTGTGTGTCCGTCTGTTTGTCTGTCTAATAACATTTTTTTCAAAATGCTACACTATACTTCTCTTACAGTTTTGGTCCGATTTCAGTGAAACATATTGAAATAACGAACAGTATCCACAATCAAAAGTCCATTGATTGATTCATTGTATATTGTATAACGCCGATTCGGCAATATTGCAGCCATATTTCGGCGGAAAATCAAATTCCATAAAACAAGATTACAACAACAATACAAAATAGGTGCATATAACTTAGCACACAAATAGACTACACTAATTCCTTGTATCGGTTTTTGATTTCGATGAATGATGTTGCCGTGGAAATAAAGAAATTTCCGTGAAATACTTTAAAGATGCTACTTCTCCTTCAGTTTTCGTCTGATTTCAGTATAACTTGGTACACAAGTAAACTACACTAAGATACATAATTCCATTTATCGGGATTTGATATCGATGAACGGTGTTGCCTGGTAACTAAAAATAGAAATTTCTGTGAAATACTTTGAAAATGCTACTCCTACTACAGGTTTACACTTCATTGATATAAGGGATGTCAATTTTATTCGGACAGCTTAGTCGAATAATCGGAAGCTTTAGTCTAACGATAGTCGAATATTCGTTGAAATTCAAATTAATTTTTCATGTCATTTTCACTATTTGTCTTTTATAGACTAGATGTGCAATATTTATACTCCGCTATCAACATCAACGAATCTCTAAAACGTAAATAACAATATAAATACACCTATATGTATCCAATGTATATGATTTCAAAATACCTGTATAATATTTACATAATATTTTATCTAAATGCAGGATATCAAACGCTCACATTGTCCTTTCTCTCCATAATACTGGTACATGTGCCTGTGAATTTAAGTCTTTTGTTCGTGTTTTGTCAGTGATATATGACTGGTAAACAATTAAAGCGCGCCTCTTATAAAACAGACAGAGCTTGCGATAAATTTTAATTATGAGATTTTATGCAAACAATCAGTACAATCTTAAAATGACTGTATGCTATTATTATCGGAAAGAAACAACATTTAATCATGCTAACCGTCCACTAATTTACATGTCTTTACAATTTTGTAACAGCTGTTAGAACCTTATCCGCTTTTTCATCCAATCAGCAGCTGCTAAATTTTCTATTAAGTGGATCACTTAATTGTTAAGATTTTTTGTCTAAATCTTTAGTCACGTGACATTTTGATTGACAGCCAGCTGTGAAACAAAAAAATCATGAGAGTAAATGATGAAGAAAAAAACATTTTATTGAAGAAAATACAAATATTTTGTTCAGAATTCAAATATTTAGAGAAATTTGTTTGCCATCTTTTATTATTTTGATACAGTCAACTCCAGAAGGAACAAAGACCGTTAGTGTGTTGTTTTCACTGTTCTCAGGATCAAATGGAGGGGCTGGGGTGGGTTCCGACGCAGGGACATATTCTCTGTTAAATGGTGCAGATTCAGATTTTACAACAGTAGACACGGGTTCGGATTTAATAGCTTTATCTGTAGGCGCGGGAGCCGCAAGCGTATTACTTATATCCTGCAAAATTTTAAACTGTTCTCTTTGGTACGTATGAACCGCGTTGCTTCGGTGATTACTTCGACTCACGACAGCCTTGTCGGAAAAGCCATCATTGTAAAGCCTTGTACAGCACGTTACTCGTCCTGAATGATTTGAAATATTCCTATCAGAAGTATCAATTCCGGCTTGACTAAAAAACTTTTTGAACATCTGTGACATTTGGTTCATGGGAATGTTATTGGCGCTGAATTTCGGGCCATGAGGTCCGGTAGAATCCAAAGGTTTTCTGTAAAGTGGCCCCACACGTGGAATAAGAGACAAATATTTTTCATACAGAATAACTAGACACCTTGGATTGTTTTTATCTTCATAATGTTTTATAGGTGTTATTTCAATTCTCCGACGCTTTAAGCCACCCTGCACATTTTTTGTTACCCTTGGAGTATATTTAACGTACTTACGAGAATTTTCATGATCGAATCCGATTTCAAACTGGTCTGCGTCACATTGTTTATGATCACTCATTCCACGGAATGCGAAACATTTACCATTATAGAAAAAAATTGCATTACTCAATCCTGACGCGGTTTCTAAGGAAAATACTCCTGTCTCCCACATCCTCATTTCATCTGTTTCTGTGACAGGATCACACCTCTTCTTATTTACACCGATACCTTGACTAGTCAGGCTTTTCATATGTGAATCCAGAGTTTTTCAAAAATCCCGAAAAACAAGATCGTCGTCTTTAAAAAAATTAAATTGTCTGTCATAACAATTACTCCTTAAATACCGCTGTAATGCAGCTACAATCTGAGTTAACGTATTAGGGGGGTAAGCCGTTCCATCCTTTCTGCGAATTGCTATTATGAATCGTTGCATCCAAAAGTTCAAAGCTTCATTTGAAAGACAGCATATATTCTCAGAAATAACACCACCTTCCATATATGTCTCGGGTCTTGTATTTCTGAATCTAGCCCATTCTGTCCATAAACGGACAGCCCAATTATTTGCTTGGCGAGTCTTTTTCGGAATCCCGGCAGCTTGCTTAATTTTGAGATCCGCTCCCGACACTGGTGATGCAAATCTTGCATGATCGGTCTCATTTTCTACCTTGAAAAGCTGCTGAGTGTGAATGTTCAAAAGGCTTTGCGATAAAACACCATTTGCATCATCATCCGGTAAAAAATCACAGAGTAAAAAGTCTACATCTTTAAAAATGTCGCTCTCGTCATCATAACCTGCCATTTTAGGCCTAATTGTTTTCCAACTGACCTCTGACCCGTATTTTGGCGCAGTATCTCCGCGGGCTGACTAATTAGCCAATGAAAAAGCGCGATAGGTTCTAAGTAAGTTAGATCATTATTAAGTAAAATTTTAGTGGTTAAGAAGAGGGCTCGGTCGCTTCGCTCCCTCCGCCCCTTCTTAACCATTAAAATTTTACTTAATATGATCTAACTATTACTTCGATTACATGTGTTCTTTAAGAATAGCTGCATTACGTCAAATCTAATGGAATTGTAGATTGAAATTTACGTGTATAATTTAAACCTGCAGTTTTACTTCCGAGAACATTGATCTGTAAATAAATGAAATGGGCTGATCCAACTTTTATTACTTTAAAATTTAAATTATTGTTAGGTAACATATTTAACGAATAACCGATTAAAGAAATTTTAGTCGATAGTCGGTATGTTCAAATGATAGTCGAGTATTCGAATATTCGTAGACATCTCTAATTGATATTCATAATTGTCTTTTTTTTTTATTTTGTTGAATGATGTTGCCATGGTAGCTAAAATTAAAAATTCTGTTAAATTTTATTAAAAGCTACTCCTACATTTGTAGTCTTATTGAAATCTTGCCACAAAAAAAAACCTTATTCAAGGATCATTATTCAATTTAATGCCCTTGTAAAGTTTCAAGTCCCAACAGCTACGGTTTTCTTCCTTTGTTATAAGTACAAACCAATAGAGCTACAGCCTCTCTCAAAGAGACTTCTGGTCGATGTTTTCAGACAAGTCAAATGTAAAAATTATCAGTTTGTAAATAATGGCCTATCAATCATACTAAAAAAACAGCATTTGACTTCTTGATAAATTGTATTTGCTGACACGACCATATCAACCATAGAACTCACAAAATGATAACCTTAAACGTGCAGTTCTTCATCACCTTGTTTGTCAATAATTAACCTTGTTTTAGAAATTGTTCACACGTAGAACATGTTCTTTCGTATCGAATCAACTGAGATATATTCACTCCGTATGCAGGTGACAAAGATATAAGTGCTACAAAGTAAGGGAAGTCGACGATTGAAAAGTTAAAGTCACCACGTTTATCATAAACCTTTATTGTTGGTATCATTAACGCCCTTTTCAAGCAAAAGATCCAAATATAAAACAGATGTGTCAGACTCAGTGCTAATCACACAGTCCTGCACGTAGGTATATCGCTAGCGGACTTCATGAAGTATACCTACGTGACAAGTTTGATTTAGACACCAATAACGTGACAAGTTTGATTTAGACACCAATAACTCACACAAAACTTAAAAACATTCCTTAAATGAGCTTATAACATATTTATACAGAAACTCCGTAGATATTTGTTCTTTGAATGACATCTTGACATGTCATCAATAGGAAAAATATTTAACGATAATCTTAACAAAATAAAAAAGGTGAAAGTGACAGACCTCGAAAAGTCCAAAAATATATGAAGAGGGCATAAAACATGGACCGCTGGAAATTCCAAAGGTGAGATCAGGTGCCTAGGAGGAGTAAGTATCCCATGTCAAACGGTCACGCCCACCATGAGCCCTATGTATTGATCAGGTACACAGAACCACTCTCAGGTGTCTTTCATTTCATGTTGAATATATCAAATCGACATACCGGTATATGCCTGGAAAACTCCTTATCAATCTTATTCATTTTGGTTTATTTTATTTCATACCGTTAATGAATGGGTATGAGGGAAATACTACATGTAGCTGGAGGAAACATGTCCCTGATGATACTACCGGACTTGAGATATTCTGATATTTTTCTGGAAATCTCATTACGGTATATCACGGTACAGAAGCACGACATTTAATATGACCTCCCTGAATATTACAGTTCGCCTTTTCTGTGCATCATTGTACTTCATTATATTTTACACTATGCAATCACTGGTTTCCACTGTACATCACAATTTTTTTTCTGGACAGATTACTGTACTTTACAGTAGTAGTTATTCCCTGAATCCCCATACTATACATCATAATACACCAAAACAGTCTACAGTATATTCTTTTAAACACTAGTAAACAAAGTTTTACTCCAGAATGGTATTTCTTGAAAGATTTGTATCCTAAATAAAATTTTATTTTAAAAAAATGTTTTAAGCCATGTTTGCTTTTGAATATTCCTGAAACAATTTAATTTTCAAAATTATTAGAACACCCTTGATGCCAAAATTTCAGTAAATGTTTATTTATCATATTTAAGTGCATGATAATTTTTTTGAAAAAATATTAGGCACAAATAAAGATTTTATTATTCTTGAATGTGCACGAGGTATTGTTCTACGGCGCACGGTAAAAAAAACAAGGTTTTATTAAAGAATACACAAGTTTGAATTCAAAATAAAAGTTTTAAATACATAAGATTTGGATTAAAATTATCCTAATTCAATTCCACAATAAATTTTGTAGTCTTTGTAAAAATTTTAAGGCATTTGCTTAATTTTGGGCAGTTTCTCGTGCATTCGAAATATGAAAGTGGTAAACACAACACACGAAAAAATGGCGACGTTTTATGACGTTACGGCGCACCGCAGAACTGTTCAGTTTAATTTCGATGTTGTAATGACACCTTTAGAGACTTGAAATGACCATATAAGAAAAAAGATTATAAAAATATCACCATATCTTAAGTATACAAATGAAATAGGAGTTTTCTTTACTTAGTTTTTTTTTTATCGAGTCCCTGGGGAGTACAAAACATACGGACTAACTCCTTATGTAATAGCAAAAGAGGCTGTTACAGTAGACCGCCGATATAAAATTTTCTATTAGTTGAATGATGGTGAGAATATTGTCCGTAACTTACTAATAAATCTTCAGAAGATCGCATGAGGTGCCAATTGGTTCTTCGGCTATTTATGGAGACTAAAGAATGTGTATCAATGAAATTCCTAAATTTAAGTCGGACTCATCCAACTTCATTTTCAGCAAAGATAAAACGTGACGCTGTTTTGGACACTTTGACGTTATAATCCATGCGCCGTAAGGTGATACAATACATGGCATAAAATCTCATAAATTGTTTATTTATGCATATATTTATCTGAAATTTGTTGTGTATATTACTAAAATATGTACAAAATAATAGTGAAAATTTCAGAACGCAGTGATGTTTATTTTTCACACTAGACAACTTGTCCACGATTTTACGGGACAACCCTCGTACATTGGTAAAATTCGTAAGTGATGATTTGTATAGTGTTAAAGCTGATGAACTCTACAAATCATCACTTATGTAACTTACCAATGTATATCATAATCAATAGTAAACAGTTATAAAATAGAGTTAAAGCTGATGAATTCTGCTAAGATTGATGACCTCTTATTAATTGTAGGCCGATAACCCCCCAATTTGACGTGGGCTGCTAAGTCATGAAACATGTAACGACGTTCGATACTGATATTTAAAGCCTTAAACTTTTTTTGCCAAGTATACTTTTAGTTTCTACATACATAGCCTAATCAAAATTCAAATCAACATGGGGGTCAATATGCTTCTTTTGGCGCTACAGTACATTTTATATGACCTTTTGCACTAAAATATGTTTCTTATTTAAAAATTAAATCTTAAACGTTTTCCCTCCAATATTTTTATCCAAGTAAAGCACGAAATGAACTCTCTAAGTCTATTTAAAAAAAGACACTTGAAAATTGTTACTGAGAAAAAGTTTCAAATTGCTTCGCATAATCAATTATTTGACCTTTCTGCACTAATAAAATGCTATTTTTCTGGCATTGAAAATTTAATAAGCAAGAAAATTATTTAAAAGTCTTAATCTTTTTCTGAATTTAAGCAAATGGATCAAAGTTTTCTTAAATATTCAGAAAAGAACATCAAAAGTTGGGGTATATGATCTAAATTTTCAGATATTACTAAAACTGTAAATTTTACGTTAAAATTGGCTCAATTTTTCCCCGGATTTTCATATATTAACTATATTTGTCAACTTCGTTGAAAGAATTTATAAGAAATAATTTAATAGATATTTCAGAACCAGCATAACACATTTCACTGCAAAAAAACAGCTTTGTGTGCGACCAGCATGGAAAAATAGGAATCTAAAATTAACAGTACTGTATAGTTTAAAAGTGAAAAAACTGATCATTTTTTTCCGCCACAAAATATAGTTCCTAGCTTAATTCTACTTTAATGGAATTTAATCGCGTTTTTTTCATTGAATATACACATGTAGTTCAATTTGCATTGTAGAGTTCAAATTTAATGTTAGAACTTAAAAATGATGGAGAATTTTATAAATAAAGGACCTGACCAAAATCCGCTCAAAAGCTCAGGATCGAACGTCCTTAAGCTGAAGGCCTGGTACTCGTGTTTCCTAAACCATCCTTCTCAGTCCTGTCAAGTTTGGGTAGCTAAAAATGTAACGAGATGGGTCCAATGACCTTTATTTCCCTATTTCAAACTAAATTTCAGTTTAGATTAAAGTTGTACAATAATGAGAAGGATAGAATACTGTGAGTCCTAAAATTTCTTGTATTTCATAGGCGTCGAAAACGATTGGGGGATATGAGGCGATCCTCCTTTTTTGCAAAGGAAGACGTAAGAATACATTCTTAACGGGTCAATATAAAGCCATACTATGCAAAAAGTACACAAAAATCACTATTCAACACTTTTTATACCAGTAACTTTTATGTGTACGATTTGTAAACACATAAAATTTAGAATAATTAATCAAATCTTTAAAAAATAACAAATTTAACATAAAAACATGAAAATTGATTTCGACAAGATCAACTTAAATCCATCTCTTAGATAAATGTTGTTATTATCATATTTCTTAGTGTCAAATCATGTGGTATGAAAATCCCACCCCCAATCCCCAATGTTTATGATCTTCTGGAGGTATATGTGTCAGTCTATCTAACTTTTTAAAAACATACAAAACTGATTTTGGGGGACATTTTTTGGAAAGAATATAGAATGAGCAGTATTCACTGATTAAATTGAACATATGAATGAACGAAAACTGGTTCTGACTTTTGTAATTTCGAAATTGAACGATATAAAAATAAAATGGAAATAAACATTATGAATATGAGTAATACAAGCATTCTACCCACAAGCCAGTACACTGATTACACAGGAGCAATAGACGTTGGAAAAATTCTATTTGGGGAACCAAACTTGAGTCAACAATATAATACCAACATTTTTAAAGCTTTACATAAGTATATATAAAAATTCAAAAAGATTTTTATCAATAAACAGCGTAACCATTCTGTATCTTTTACAACCCCTTTTCTTCTTCGTTCTCTCCCTGCACTCCTTTCTCATTCCTCTGCACTTTGATTTTGCGTTGTACATTTGTTGGTTGTTAATCACATGTATATGTTTTTGTCATTTTGTTTGCGTTGGAAAGGACAATCTAGGTTGGAATAACATGTATCCAATCTCATTGATTATGTTTCAATTACATGTAGATATGTTTAATTCATATCAAATTATTTTCTCCAATAGATATGTTTATTTCACATAAATTTGGAAAAAAAACAACAATTAACTCACAACTCGTTAGAAAATTGTATCTTGTCAAAATCACAAGTGATAGGGAATCATCGCATAATTTTATGTAATCTAACATGGTTGTTCAAAAGATTCTCTCTCTCTCTCTCTCTGTTTTTTTCTTTAATCTTGCTTTTTTTATATTTCTAATGAAAATACCATTCATTTTTAACGTAAGTCTGTAATTGTCCGTGTTATCTTTCAGGAATCCCAATGATTTTGACCGTTTTCTTCTCAACTACTTCGACTGTTTTCCCCAAGTTTCCATCTGATGAAAAATTAATGATGTAAGATTTCTTTAGACTTAGTTACTTTTCTATAATTCTTTTTTACTTATCATTTTACACTTATATAAAGGTAGGTTTTATTCACAAACTGAATTTTCTACGTGTTTTATATTTTTACCGATCATTACAAGAAGCGCACGGTAGGTGTTTCCAGTTACAGGGGATGTTTACTCTTTCATTGGACTAGGTTCACCCTACGATGTTTTGAGACCCCCGTGTAAGCTCTTCTACCCCTTTGTATTGCCTTTGGAGTTTTTGGCTGAGATAACGAACATACATGTTCGTTATCTTCATATTTCCTCAGCGTATAACGTATTCCAGATAAAATAATTGCTATATAACTTTTTTTCAGTTGTTGGATATCAAAATCAGCCTGGCAGTTTTATGTCTTTATACTACCAGTAACATTTATCATTCTGGTAAGTTTTTTTGCCAATATGCGTCTGAATTTATGTAATCAGCATTTAAATGCACCCTGTTATCAAAGTTCAAAGCGTTCAGTTTTTTCCAACGGTATTGCGCGTAATTTTTTTTTCAAGCGCAAGAAAAGGACTTGAAAGAGACTTAAAACAAAATGAATATCTTATCAAATATAAAACTTTGACGTCAAATTTCTTATGTCCTATCTATAGGCACTATTTTCGATTGTTTGATTGATTGGATATTGTTTAACGTCCCTCTTGAGATTTTTTCACTCATATGGAGACGTCACCGTATGCCCGCTGAAGGGCTTCAAATTTTGACCTTTACTTGGCACTCAGGGCCATTGAGCAGTGAGGGATCTTTATCGTGCCAACGCCTGCCGCTGACACAGGGCCTCGGTTTTTAAGGTCTTATCCGAAGGACCAACATGTTTCACTTCAAAGTGCCGAGTGCATGGCGAAGGAACAGTTGCTACCCATTTTTTAATCGACTTTGGACAGTCGCGGCCAAAATACGAACTCACGACCTTTTATTTTGAAATTCGTAGAGTAGTTTTCATTTATAGCTCAATTAACTCCACTGACGTCGATTCGTCTTTATTACTACTAAAATTAATTGGATTTCACTTTTTGCGAAATTTTATCAGTTTCTAGCACATGTTACCTTTGTTTTCTTTTATATTATAAAAACAAATATCAGTTGCGTGTATGATGAAAACAAAAACAGATAATAAATATTAAATATTTCCAACTAATATAAAATAATTCTTCTATAAACAGGCTTTCCTTGTTTTCACTGCCGTAGTATGGAAAATCCGAGTTAAACTAACTGAAGAAAGCGAAGTTCTGTTCAAGAGACGATTGAGGTGTGTACCTAGAATTTTACCATATTATGTGGTCAGTTACTTCTTAGTCCCAAACATTCTTAATGAATATGTTCATCTCTTTTAGAATTATGTTTTTGGCTTTTTTGTCATTTTCAGACTTATTTTCTTGAAGTCCTTGATATTGTTATCACTAACACTGACAGAGGCAGTGCTAGGAATGGACTTGGTCAATGATAATTTGTCTCAGACTACTCTCCATTTCACATCCAAGATTTGTTTGGTAAGTTATCCATCATCCAACAATAACAAGTATAAGTGCGTGCATACATTTAAAATACTTTTTCCTCGGCAGAATAGTTGAAGAATATGAAATGGAAATAACAGTATACATGTATATGTCATTTTTTGATTTCAAAATGTAATATTTACTTTCGCTGAGTATAAATGTGCAAAAGGGAATGTGATTTTAATTTTTTTAATTTCAGGTTGGTTATATATATCTCATACGATGCGTTTTGGAGAGCAAGGTTTGAGAAAAAAAACCCATTATATTCAGCTAAACTAAATGATCATATCAACTGTGTTTCAATAAGAAACTTAGAATCCATATTTACTTACAATAAACTAGTCCGTATCTACTTGAACTAGTATAAAGTATTTCGCTGCAGATATTACAAAAATGGAAATATTCTACATTTTACAGATCAAAGACTGTGCTCCACGTTGTTTCTTAACAGAACGAAGTCTATCAAATGTAAGTTAGCCCTAGACCTCGGAATTTCAGGTGATGTATACTAACTGCATGAGTGTGAGAAAAAGAAACACAACGTCTCCCAAACACCTATGGTGATTTTTTATTTCCCTTGGCTGAATTTATCTAATTAACAACTCCCGAAAATAACGTTATTTACGAGCACTAGTAAGACTGGCTGAATTAATCTAATTAACAACTCCCGAAAATAACGTTATTTACGAGCACTAGTAGGACAGTAAATTACCCAAGATTTCCTGTGTAAAGTATGGTGCAAATGCTAACTTATTGGAACACTACTGAAACAAGCTTTGTTTTCTAGTATAATGTTAGCAGTATTATGGAATCCCAACTATCCCTCCACCCCTCTTGGTTCCTGCAAGCCTGATCCAAAAGCGGGCGTGCTTTTTGTCTCGTAGAAATCATCGGTTGAGAATATTGACTCCTTAATAGATATTTGGAGTGTTCCGAAGGACAAGGATGTTTTCCCCAACGTTTAATCTTCTCAAATAGTCGACTACCTTGACCAATCAGATTACACGTATATAGAAATATTCTTATATAGATTATATATATTTTGAACAAGTAGAGCTTTTTAAAAAAGCTTACCGTCTTTAGCAACAATCTTAAACAATAAACTGATCTACACCTATCAGGCTGTTTAATTCTTTTGAATTTTGTATTTCTACATTAGCTTTTTACTGGCATTAGCCCTACCACGTTTGTCGCTCGGTCATCTCCGTAAACTTTGACTGACCGAGAGCTTTCGGCAAACCTCGGCTGATTCCATTCCCTTCTTCAAACAAGAAAGGGGAAAAGAATAATAACTAATTGTACAGCCTGCAAGCAATAAAAATAAAATTTTATTTTAAATGAAATAAAAGAGATATTTTTAATTATTGCTATAAAAAATACCATGTTATAAAGAATTAATTACTGCTGATTTTGTTGTTCGTTTTGTCATTTTTTAAAGATTGAAAATCTTTCAAAATTGTTAAGTCGTACGAAAATTAGATCATCAGAAAGTTATCTCCCTTGTCCTGAACAGCATTTCAACCAATGAAATAATTGAAAATTTTCTCATCATGCAATTTCAACTAATCACAAAAGAGAGGAAGTGCATAGTCCGGAGACTGTAAAAAACTTCATCTATACAATACCGTCTTCCAAAGAAGACGGTAACAATCGTCGTAAACAAACGCACCTTATGCTCAAATAAGCTTTTACCACAGAATATATAACTTGAACATTCAATTTTTCAATAATGTTTTTTGTTTTAAATTATATATAAAAACATATCTAACTACAGTATTATTTTTTCATACAGAGTATTCGGTGGAAAAAAGGTTTTAAAGGTAAATTATATTCACCTTCATGAAATTTCCATTTTCTATATAAAACTTTTTCTGAACAATTCATACATGTAGCATGTCATTTTCTCAATTATCCCATCACTGTTCAAGGCCTTTTCTTATCTGAGGATAAAAAGTATCGATCCGAAATGGAAGCAAGAAGATACTACGACGAAGTGAACAGAGCAAAGTACACGAGTGAAAAGAAAAAGGAGTTATCTTGTCTGTTAGGAAGTTCCAATTCCAAATATGAAAAAAGACAAAATGGCACAGACAATAACGGTACCGGAAGTAGTAGAACGACAGATACATCAATGGACACTAACATTACTGATGTAAACTCCGATAGAGAAGATAATATTGAAATCAAAGACAATACAAGAAATAATGTTGGGGCTCAAAATAGGGACTTAACAATAGAGAGTGTCATTTCTAGTCATAAATTACCAATGGAGAGCGCATTTAAAAAAGCAGAGGAGAGGACTTTGAATTCAGAACTTAATTTGTTGGAAACTGTAGAAGTCACAGCTCTGATACATTACACAGACAAAAATGCTGAAGTAATTTAAATTGATTGATACTTTTGATAATTCATTTACTACTGAATATAAAGTGTTGAATTATTTTTTCTATATATGCATTTCTTTAGTACGCGTTGTTACGGTAATACATGCAAGCAATTAGGTGGAAATTGCGAAAAACCAAGTGGGGCAGACTGACATACATGTACAGACGGAGGGACAGCTAGACGGACGGACAGACGAGAAGATATCTATAGCTCTCCAGTTTCACCGGTAGGGGGCTAATCAGTTAACCTCACTGCTGTCTTTAAATATGTTCCATAATTCATTGAACATGCTTTTCACTGAAGGGTTCAAATACATTTGCATATATTCTATATTTTAAAAAACATGGTTGTACTGGTGTCCATTTAGAGAATTGTTTCTTAGCATCAATAGGCACCCCTAAGTAGACCTTAGCATATTTCAAAACGAATGATCATAAGCACTTCAAAATACATATACTATGCAAGTGAATAAAGGCTAGGTATAGCCGTTTCTATGCAAATTGGCTAATAAAAATGCGTAATTTGTGTATTTTTTTTTTTATATTTATCTCTTTTAAATTCACGTGGATTGTTTCAATGCTTTTAAAAACCCCTTTAAGATCAATAGATATATGGCACGTTGATCGATATAAAGTTTCTAAACGGTAGATCAAGAAATATATAAGTTCAAGACGTGTAAATATAGTCAAGTAAGAAGTAAATAATTGCTGCACTTTAAGAAAAATCTAACCAAATTCTTTGATCATGATTTTTGCTCATCTTGTTTCCATGCCTTTAAAAACCGCTTTAAGAATAATAAACGTTTATGACATGTTGACAAAAAGATTCTTAAAATTGTTTTGGTAAAGTATTAGTTGATATATACTAATTATCTACTATGACAGTGCCAGACAAGTAAATATTATTTATTTAACATTTTAATTTCAATTCGAACCCCAAAAAATTAAAATTTTAACCTGAAGTAAACTTAGACAATAAACAAATTAGAAGTTAAAAACAATCGAGGCTTAAAGTGAGGATTTAATATTGTATTGTATTTTTGACAACAAAGTACATATAAACAATACATTGTATCTCTGATATTCTATTATTTTATAGCATTAAGATAAATGTATATGGTTTGAAATTTTTTTTTTCTGGAAAACCTTAATTCATTAGGAGCTGAAAACCTTAACGTATTAATAATTTGCATATTACTGTAAAATCACATATTTTCGTGGGGTCAAATTTTCGTGGTTTCAGGATAAAATGTTGGTTCGTGGGGATTTGATTTCGTGGATGAAGAACTTTTTAGTTGTGCATATAAAAATTTGCATTTCGTGGTGGACATTAATTCGTGGGTCTCTTTATACCACGAAAACAACGAAAATTAAACTCCACGAAAATTAGTGATTTCACAGTATTCAAATCATCAATGTGCGTAACTCTTGCATGTATAATCTAACTCAGGTTTGGTATGCTGATTCGTCTTCCTTTAGTTTCCGCATGTCATCTGGAATATTACTTTTCATTTCCTAGCTGGTCAAGAGCAGACGTCCTTATTTTTCAGCAGAATACATCGAGTGTATTCTTGCAAGTCTAGGCTGAAAGTACAGCAAATTCTGCTGTTGCGGCTAGAAATTGGCGAGCTGGGACCACGACACGTGCCAAGGCTACCTCCGCCATTACTCAACCCAGTGAAGTGACCCAGACTACTGCTTCGGCAGTGAGTTCGACACCGGCGGGGATACAAAGTGCGCCCCCAGTTGTTTTGCAGAGTTTGACACCAGTTTTGATGGCGAATACAGCACCGGCGGTGATTCAGACACAGACTATGCAGGCGGCGCCATTGACTGAGAACCAGCCTGTGCCTTGTCCATCCACATTAACTACCGTTACTGCCAAGGATTCCGGAACAAATGTTGCAGGTGCGGTGAATTATGACCCCTTGGATAATTTGCCAAATCCTTTTATCAGTTCGGCGTCTCCACTTGCTGCTCATTTGCCGTAAAATACACAAGAAAATATTTTATAAATAATCAGTTTGTAAGTTTTGCAACCCCTCTTATCCCACGATCCTTCTGTAACTCAGCAAAGTTGAGTTGTGTTTGGTAAGGGTAATGCAAACCCTGTTTAGGTATCGAGCAGGCCCTGGTCGTGGTGACCAATTGCGTTAGAGTACTACCACCGCCACCAAGGTTCTTGGCAACCCATTTGTGGCAGTTGCAGTGCCATAACCTTTGTGAGTGGCTTAGGCCAGTACACAATGGTTATGACCCTTGCAAGTGGCGTATTCCGTCACACCTCAACGCAATTGGAGGAGTGCATCACATCAAGCTCATTACATTGGTTGATTGTTATATTGAAGTTGAACTGTTGAATTTGTACATTGAATTGAAATTAAATATGCAATATTGATTAGTTGGCATTGGATAATACTTGACTCTTTTAGGGTATTTGACTGTGGATTTTTATTTTACATGTTTTGGTGACGTCCACGCACTTCTGACATACCCAGTGCTGGATCCGCCAAATTTTGGGCCGTCGCATTTTGTATTTTTTTTTTTATTGTTTTGCGGGGCAGCCCTGTGGTAGCCCCTGCAATGAATCACCGTGGCCAGATGCGCTATAAAACAATAAAATAATTTTGTTGTCTATAGGCAATCGGAGATAAATATGGGTTATCAAGTTTAGACCGCGGAAGACTAACTGATAAAATTGGTCATATTTTTATCTGTTGTACATGTAGTGTTGAAGATGTACAAAATAATATCGGTGGTTATCATTCGACACAGACTTCATATGTCAACATTAAATAATTTAATAAATTATAAGCAAAATAATACCGGTAGTAGCATTCGCTGTAAAAGAAAGCAATAATGAAAAAAAAAAGAAATCCTAGAAGTTTAAATTTAGAACTGTAACGTTGATTCATAATCCAAATTCTGGCTTCACTTTTTGCTTCGTCGAAGAGAAATCAAGATAGGCAAACCTCATTGAAAACGATGACATTGTAGAACGTTACGGAGCAGCAGATATCGATGTAATTTTGTGTTATACTCTGGGAAAACCCGAAATAATATCTAAACATGTTGGAGGTTTTGAAAAAATACCCTGGCGAGTCGTTCTTGTGTTTGATTGTATGTTATTTAAAGCCCCTGTGGAGAATTTTTTCACTCGTATGGAGACGCCACCACTTGCCAGTGGAGAAATGAATGTTGTCATAAACCTGGCTTTCGGGCCCTTTGAGCAGTGAGGGATCTTTTTCGTGCCAGCACCTACTGTGACACGGGACCCGGTCTCCATGTCCCACAGTGGAATTCGAACCCGTGACGTAAGGATCAACTCCTTACTTCGCTTCTCTAGAGCAGTCGCTCTAACCACTGCGCCAATTGGGCGACTTCGTGCTTGTGTTAATGGTACAGGCGGTATTTGAGTGACATATAGACTCTGTATCGGACGAGGACAATCTATGAAGAATTGATCTAACTGTAAAATCTGAACAATAACTTTAAAAAGCTTGAATGTCATGGAAGACATAGACGCGTCCGAGTTGCTGATCTTCTGAAAGAACAATTAACTGATCAAGAATTACAACATTGACAAAGGAAATTATAGAACGAGAACAATTGTTAATATCAAGTGACAGAAAAGGATTTTCATAAGTTGGTATTGGACTACATCGTACGAAATGCATAGGGAAAGTATCTTTGAGAAATTCTTGACGCTATGTTTTTGACATTGCATTTCCGTTAAGTATGCTCCGTGGTTACAAAACATGTTGATTTTTAAATGAAGTAAATTGATTTCTACAAATCGAATGGAATGAAACTACACATATCAACAAAATAAGTTTACACATGATATTGTGCTTATTTTGAATTTCTTGAAAGCAGTATAAAGAAAATTGATATCGTCCACGAAATTTTCGAACTACCATTAATTTCCGATCGAGGGCTGCAAAGTTAGATCTACATGTTTGCTGGACATTAAACGGCCAGTGAGCATTCAGGGGTCTTTACCGTGACAGCATCTGCTGCATCACAGGACCTCGGTTTATAGGTATAAAATCCGAAAAAAAAGACTTTACGTCCCTTGTTCGGATTCGAACTGGTCAGCGACGTTAGGATCAATTTCTTTCACCTCGACTCTTGAACAAACGTTGTAAACACTGCTCAAATCATGCGTCGAGACGTTAACATACTGTATTAAAAAGAAAATAAAAGTGAAGCACTACATCTGATTGCAGAACAGGAAACACTGTAGACTTAGACTCAATAAGGAAATGTCAAGTCGTTGCTAAATAAGGTTTGTTATCTTATCTATTTGAATTAAAGTCTAATGAGGTCAGAAACCGCGCCTTACTCCTTCCTTAAACTCATCGTATTTTTCAGGACGCCTCTACATTTGACATTATTAGACATCGTTCATACCGTTGTATTTAGTTCCAGGTGCTAGGTATCTAAGACCTTTTGATCAATTAACGGCAATTTCAAATCGGCACCGTGGGACGTAGAGAAAGGTCCTTCGATTGATATATTGTATATTGTTTAGCATCCAATTCGAGAATTGTTCACTCATTTAGATACGTCACCGTACCCCGGTGAAGGTCTTTAAATTTAGACCTATTTACTCGGCACTCAGGGCCATTAAGCAGTGAGGGTTCTTTATCGTGCCAACGCATATCGTGACATGGGACCTACGTTTCTAAGGTCATATCCGAAAGACCCGTGTCTTTCACTTCTAATGCCGAGCGCTTGGCGAAAGAAAAGTCACTGTTTTTTTTTTAGTCTTAAGGTATGACGCGGGTCTAACACTTTGCTACCGTGACCGGTCCTTCGACTGAGATGATATCAACCAAGGTCCCATGTCATTGAAGGTTCTGGCACGAAAAAGATCCCTCACTGCTCAATGGCTGGATTTGCCAAGTTAAGGGCTTTGGAAAAAGTTAACTTACAAGTGCAATCACAATTAAAAATATAAGAGAAGGTCGAACAGAAGGATTTGTGGATTTCATCATTTTCTTTAGAAAAAAACCTTTGTGTTCAATTCACTGATATCAGTCTACCGCCGTGTATGATTTGATAAAGTAGATTGTCTCTTGGGCGATTGGTTGAGAAGAAAACACAGTTAAGTCTTATTAAGAAATAGAGCAAAGATGTATTTGTAAGTCAGACTTGTAAGGCTCAAAAAGTGTATTGAGGGGTGTGTATTTATGGCTGGTAATTAAGGACATACGCAAGGTACCTCACCTACTGATATTTTCAAGATATTCTTAATTTTAGATTATAGTGCCATCAGATGGTCATAGACAATAAAATCAGCATGCATTACCAGGGGTTTTAAGATTTCAAATTATGAAAAATTTTGCATTATTCAAAAAATTATATATATACAAAAAATACGAAATGTAAATTCCAGATTTTTTTTCCATCAAAATGTGTTTTAGCAGAGGTGTACACATCCATATGTAGACATTAAAAGAATTGCACACAGGTCCTTCATTTAGTGGAACTCTTCAACTCTAGGGAAGAACCCAATAAAGTCCAAACTACCTTGCGTTTTACCTTAAGTTCCAACTTATAAAGCAAGTCTTACCGTGTGTAACGGCCCCAACATTGCCATGAAAACGTCACGCTGGTAAGCATTCGAATTAATGATAGATTGTACATTGTATCGACCATAGACTTGCAAAATGATGACTTAAGCGTCAAACTTTTTTTTTTTGATATCCCAGTTTCATCAATTTGTATGTTAATAGCCTGCTAGAAATTGTTTTTATTTAGATCATTCTCTATCCTTTCATATCAACTGTAAAAAAGTAAAATACATAGATATTATCAATCAGAAATTCGTGTGTTAAGTCTGCTTGTTTTGAACAAAATATTTTTTGCAAATGACCAAAGGTATTAAGTTAGATTACAAGTTTCATTTATATTGAAGAAGTTATTGTCTATAACGTAAAAAAAACTCCTTTAAATAATTTTGGGAATGTTAAAACATGAATTGTTGCTAAGTCGAAGGTTTTGATAATTAATTTTGAAAAAAAAAGTTATTTAAAAAAGCTTTAGAGTTCTTTGGTGTTTTAAAGTATGTACATTTGATATTCACCATACATCAAATACATGCATGCGTGGTGTTGTACGGTAAATGAGGAATTATTTATGTATTTAAATGAGGAATTATTTATGTATTTAAATGAGGAATTTTTCTTTTCTGCTGTTTAATAATATTTTAATATTAGCTAGGAGTAAACACAGATGCTTGGGGAAAACCCGCTTTATCTCTGCTTTAAAAGTTTTAAGTTTATGAAAATACATGTAGTTATGGTGATTCAAATACATTTCAGCTGTTGTAACTTTAAAAACAATATTCAAAACTGACATAAGACTTTGAAGAATTTCTTTTTAAAAGATAATCTAAAGTTTGTTGTACCTGCTTTGTCAGCTAATACCAGAGTATATTTATCGTGAAATTTATCAAATTTTTTGCACTTCTGAATTATTGAACGCATAGAGATATTTTTTTTAAACTGCCCCTAAATCATGCAATGAGAGATTTTCACATCCATTTGATACATGTAATTTTTTTCAATGTTGGTGGGGGGACACCTGAGAATTTAGATATCAAGATGGTTTTGTTTTTAAAGACAATCAAATTGCAACATTGTTACATATATCAAAATATAGATGTGTAAATCATTCTACTTGTGGGCCATTTTAAACAACATTTGAAAGAAAATCTCGTTCCTCAACTTCCGTACTACTTTTTAGACGTTGACAGAAGTATAAGTGGAACAATGAATCTGGGTAAGAGATTATTGTCACAGATCCCACTGTGGGGCGTGAAGACTGGTTCTTCGGATGAGACAGCTATAAACTGAGGTCTCGTGCCGCAGTGCGGACACGAAAAAGATCCCTAATTGCTCAATGGCCGAGTATTGGTCAGAATATTGTAGCTCTCCACCGGCAAGTGGTGGCTTCTTCATATGCCTCTTTCTTTACTCCTCATTTAAATATTAAAGGTACTTGGACACAGATTTGAAGTTATTATTTTCTCTATAATATTAGGACTTATATATTTTAATAGCATTTCACACAAAAATTAATTAAAAATCTTATTTTGTTTAAAAGATATTGAAATTTCAAATTTTTCGGCGGGTTTGATTGACATATCCTTGCACTCTCACAAATTTAATTTTATTCTTAATCCTTAGGAAAAGTGGCAATCTTGTTTTGTATAAATGAAAAATATTAATACTATAATCAAGAAAATTCAGAGTAAACACGTTCGAAAGCAAAACAAACACACACTATATTGTCAGTCCGTGCAGTTGTGGTAAGCAGACTGTGACGATTGAACGCACCCGGTGAATTCTAAATATAAACAATAACAGAACTCGAGTCCTGTTTACAAAAACTGTGTACATAACACGAGTGTGCTCGATTTGCTAAACTCTGTACACATCTCTTAGTTCGGAATGACGATACTTGTGAAGGTGCTTTGCTTTCTAACATTTCTACTCTGAATGAAATTATTTTTCTTGATAAAAGTTTTAATATTTCTCATTAAAACACATCAAAATTGCCACTTTTCCTAAGGATTAAGAATAAAGTTAAAATTTGTGAAAGTGCAAGAATGTGTCAATCAAACCCGCCAAAAAATTTGAAGTGTTAATAACTTTTAAATGAAATAAGATTTTTAATTAATTTTTGTGTGAAATGCTATTAAAATATATAATTCGTGATATTACACAGAAAAAAAATGAGAAAATATTAACTTCAAATCTGTGTCCAAGTACCTTTAATAGTAGTGAAGGAGAAACTTCAAGAGTACTGTGCAACAAAATATTCCAGAAGTGGTGTATATCAGATGTGGATACTTTAAAATTCCAAGGAACTTTTGGACAATTTGAAATCACAAGTTTTTAACAAAATCAACAGCTTAAAAAACTATACCCAACGATTATTTAAAGTCCAGGCTTTTTTATTTCAATCACAGCTGCTTTTTCAGGGGTGTTGCTAAAACGCGGAACGGAAAACGGAGCGGAAAGCGGAACGGAACGAAAAACGGAAAATTTATGTCAAAACAAATGATTTTGGTTCGATATAAATCAGATATAAATGCAATATTTTTTATATTAAAGGTACTTGGACACAGATTTGAAGTTAATATTTTTTCATTTTTTCGTTATAATATCACAAATTATATATTTTAATAGCATTTCACACAAAAATTAGTTAAAAATCTTATTTCATTTAAAAGTTATTAAAACTTTAAATTTTTTGGCGGGTTTGATTGACACATCCTTGCACTTTCACAAATTTTAACTTTATTCTTAATCCTTAGGAAAAGTGGCAAATTTGATGTGTTTTAATGAGAAATATTAAAACTTTTATCAAGAAAAATAATTTTATTCAGAGTAGAAATGTTAGAAAGCAAAACACCTTCACAAGTATCGTCATTCCGAACTAAGAGATGCGTACAGAGTTTAGCAAATCGAGCACACTCGTGTTATGTACACAGTTTTTGTAAACAGGGCTCGAGTTCTGTTATTGTTTATATTTAGAATTCACCGGGTGCGTTCAATCGTCACAGTCTGCTTACCACAACTGCACGGACTGACAATATATTGTGTGTTTGTTTTGCTTTCGAACGTGTCTACTCTGAATTTTCTGGATTATAGTATTAATATTTTTCATTTATACAAAACGAGATTGCCACTTTTCCTAAGGATTAAGAATAAAATTAAATTTGTGAGAGTGCAAGGATATGTCAATCAAACCTGCCGAAAAATTTGAAATTTCAATATCTTTTAAACGAAATAAGATTTTTAATTAATTTTTGTGTGAAATGCTATTAAAATATATAAGTCGTAATATTATGGAGAAAATAATAACTTCAAATCTGTGTCCAAGTACCTTTAAAGTCATATCGTATAAAAATTTATCGTAAGCTATGATATTCATGAATAATGCACACCTAAGAACTTGGACGTGAATATGCGATGGTCTAAAACTAAAATACATACTAAATAGACTCAAATCCTGAGATCCATCTGCACGTTTCGTACAAATTCCTTTTTATAAAGAAAGATCATTCGTAAAAAAATTAAATCATTATCTTGAAATAGCCAGACAGAAGGTATGTACATGCATAAATTATATCTGTAAAGACAAAAACTGGTTTTGACATTTAGATTTTGCAAGCAGCACTGTGGCGAATCAAGGAAACTTGAAATGGGGGACGAAGCCACACAAAAAAAAGATTCATTAAATGTTATGAATTTTGAACACAAAGGGGGAGGGGGTAGAACGTTTGCAACTTATGTTCCACATACAAGCAAACTTTAACTTCATTGAATTTAAAGATGCTTCACTTAATTTACCACAGAGAAGTTTTCCAACTTTATAAGTTTTCCAACATATGTGAAGTATGAAAGCCCTAGCCCTTTCTCTTCAAAAGTTATTGCCAAGGTTAATGTTTTTTCATAAGTCCGGAAATCTTCAAGGTCAAAGGGTCAAGGTTATTGGTATCCAAGAATGCTCTTGCTACAAAGAATACATATGTGAAGTATGTAAGCTCTAGCCCTAACCGTTCAAAAGTTATGGCCAAAATTAAGATTTTTAGCTCACCTGAGCCAAAGGCTCAAGTGAGCTTTTCTGATCACAATTTGTCCGTTGTCTGTCGTCGTTGTCGTTGTCGTCGTTGTCGTCGTCGTTGTTGTTGTAAACTTTTCACATTTTCATCTTCTTCTCAAGAACCACTGGGCCAATTTCAACCAAACTTGCCATAAATTATCCTTAGATGAAGGGGATTCAGATTTGTTCAAATGAAGGGCCACGCCCTCTTTCAAGGGGAGATAATTAGTAATTAGTAAAAAAGTAATGGTGTATTTTAAAAATCTTCTTCTCAAGAACCACTTGGCCAGGAAAGATGAAACTCATAGTGAAGTATCCCCAGGTGGTGTAGATTCAAATTGTTCAAATCATGACCCCTGGGGCAAGGGTGTGGCCGTAATGGATGAGAGAATTTTACATAAAAGAACATCATAAAACCTTAAAAATCTTCTTCTCCAGATCACATAAGCAACAGAGCTGTAATTATTAACATTAATATGCAAGCAACCTTATGTCATTTTATGTAGTGCGCATTCAATTTTGTCTAGTTTGTGGCCGTACGAAATGATATCATCAGATTAGGTTTACCTTTGTTTATTTTTTTCCGATCGGGCGCGGTGTACCAAATAAATGAAAACGAGGCTCACTTCAGCCATTTTTGATGTGGACGGTGAAGAAGTAACCAAAGCTTTGTGTTTACACGGATCTGAAACAAAGTATTCATTGCTGATTGTTGTTTTCATTCTGTAAGGTTTGAAGAGTAAATGATTTAGCTGAATAATTACAACCTTGCGTATATTTGTTCATGCAGCATTAATTTGTTATTATGCAGTGTTTAAGCACAGCGATCGTACTGCGCAGTTGAAAGTCTTTCGGTTGAAGTCTCTCGGAGAAAAATCACACGGAAAAAAAAACAATTCCATTTAGATACTGCTACATTTTACTTGTGTTGAAGAAGATTGGGAAGGTGATCTATTTTTGAAATTTGCTTAGTAGAAGGAAGCGTAATAGTTTGTCATTGCATAATATAATAAATAAACAAAGTTTACATTTCTAAGAGTTATCTCCCGTTGTCGGCGTAACGCTCCTTTTCCCACTGCCTTTTGTCCTTTGTAAGTTACTTGTTAATATTTGTAATCTTCAAACGTTATTGGAGAATTCCTATCTCTACCTGTATTGCCAGAGTATGGGGTAACATGTAAATTATGAACATATTCATACAGATATAAGATACTGACCTATAAAGTTGGTAAGGTTATAGAGGGAAAAAGTGCCTTATGCCAGTTGACCCCGGATAGTCTTCACAAAGGGGAATAACTGTTGTAAATGTTAAACTCGTCTACAGAGACAACTCTTGCATATAGGTACACCTGTCATCAGGACATGTTTATAAATAAAGGATAACTTATTGTTAGTAAAAGTAACAGTACAAAGTGTTTATTGAAGTTTGCAGAAAGGAAACTCCTACATAAATCATTGGTTATCCAGAAATAAGACTTGTATTTTTCATTAATATGTTTTACAGTATGACCGTTTGGGTTGTACCTTAAAAAATACACCTGAAGTGTTGATCTGCCAGACTGCCACTTCAAACGTCAAGTCGCATGAGACATCTAGATTATTGCGTCACACAAGAGATGGTCAGGGTTAATGCAAATAGCCAAGCATCTAGTTGAAATTAATAGACCTTGTGCAATTTTTGTCAAAAGACATTGCAGAGTTTTTTTTTTTTTTTTTTAAATATTTCTACAAACTGAAAGTCTTTTATGCCTTATGTTATTATTTATTTGCTCAAAGGGTATTGGATAGCAAAGGATTTGTGGGAAGGTGTCACAACAAAGTTTGCTTGACATGTGTACAGATTTCATTCTGAATTTCCTCTGTTCTTACACGTTGTGACGTTAGTCAATTGAGTTTGCGTCGCGACCCTTGCTGCGCTCACTATAATTACATTTACAGATTGTCTAGACTAAAAATGTTTTCTTTTGTATAGTAAAACCTTGCACTGGCTTGCAGTATTGTCCATTTCCTGTTATTAGTCTGACCCCATATTCAATCCTGGCGGCATATAATTTAATCCAAAATTTAGTGTTCATTCTGGGCCTTGATATTGTTTCAACCATTTTTGACCTAGAAGGGGTGATCATTTTTGACACAGAGTTCAAGTATTCATAAAATATTTTCTTAGCATTTAACAAGTTCCTTATATGTTTCTTAGCTTTAATTGTGACCCATATGGGACCTAGTTTCTTTGTTGAACTTTATCTAATTGATATTTATCATATGACAGTGAAACGGTTGTGGCGATCACAGTTTATTTTATTGTTATAATTATTTCCGAACTTTATACCTGATTACCCATGATTACCTCTCGAAAATGTTATTTTGCATTTAAGCCTGTGTTTACTGCATCTAATAAATTCAACTTTTTGAAAAATGATATTCATGACAAAATAGAAATGTTTTCTTCCTTTGTAGACATCCCTTGCATCAGAATCAAGATACCTAAATTCAGAAATTCCTGAGCTGTTTAAATAAAAACATATAAAATCATTTTGATAGTCTAAGGTTACAAAGACAATTGTAGTTACTATGGATTACACACATTTGCAAATAGTTGTGATGAAGAGGGTGTACTGTATTACACCAGTGTGTGTGTCTGTTGCAAAATTTTCAAACTTTTAATTTACCAAATTTTTCTTTGCAGATTTCTCAGTAACAATTCATCTTAAATGCTTTAAATTTTAGCACACTCTTTATTCTAGCTCCATATGTTCACAAGTTAAGACCAAGTTAAAGTGTGGTATATTTTTGGTAAAAAGTAGGTCAAACTCCAAGGTCAAGCGGTCAAATTTGGTGGTGCTCAAAGAAAGGTCTTGTCACGAGAAATACACCTGTGAAATATGTGAAAGCCATAGTAGGTGAGGAGCCACTCGAAGGTTTTTTGGACACCAAAACTATATATACTCCCAAAACTTACAGACTTGATGATGATGAAAATGATGTAATTCTAAGGAATTGATTTTATTAATCTTTTTAAAAAGAAATTTAAAGGTATTAAATGCTACCAAATTATAACACATGTTAGAGGAATATTTAGAGGAAATGGCAGAATTAAAAGGTTTTTACCAAAATAGCAAATTTTAAGAATCCTGACTTTGTAATTTCTGATATGAGTTATGAAAAAATAAAGATTCATGTGGTGGCTTAACATAGAAAAACTTGAAATGGCTTAAAGGGTTGCTTTTATAATTTTGACCGCAGGTTAAATACAATACCAATCATGTACACACAGTCCTCGATAAACATGATAAAAATAAATTCTATGAAATTTTATGAAATACCACATTGGTAAGGTATGTAATTTGCATTATTGCACAAAAGATATGCCAGTAAATGTATACATTTAATGATTTATACAGTACATATAATTTCTGGAAATGTGTGACACATGTTCAAGGTAAGTCTTGTGTGAAAATTGTTTACAAATTGCATGTAACTTGTGTCTCTTTTAAAATGATTGATATTATGCTATTTAACAACCCTCTGAATTTTTCACTCATATGAGACGCCACCACTTGCAGGTGGAGATCTATAAATTCTGTCCTACACATGGCACTCAGGGCCATTGAGCAGTGAGGGATCTTTTTCATGCCAGCACTTAGAGAGACACAGAACCTCTGTTTATATGGTCTTGTCCAAAGGACCAGTCTCCACATCCCACAGTGGGATTCAAACCAGGGAGCTAAGGATAAAATACTTAGTTTGTGCCTCTAGAGCAGACGCTCTAACCACTGCGCCACACAGATGAATGTTGTCATATGTTTTGCGTGTAATTTTGAATTTAAATTTCATGTTTTAAATTTTTCTACTTTCTTAAATTTGATTTGTGCTACAAACTTAAAATAAGTATATATTTTTGAAAGTATCTGCATTGTAGTTTCCAACAACTGCTCTCTCATCTGAAAGTGTCGGTGATGGAAGCATTATTAATTTGAGAATGTGTGTTAGTATAAAGTGTAGGCTATGCTGATCCAGTGATCCTTATTACATGTATATAGTATAGATTATATCATTGTTATATATTTTGTAGATCAGAATGCCTAGGAAGAAGAGCTGGAAGAAAGCTGCTGTAAAGAAGAATGCATGTAAGGCAGATGTGGGTAACAAGTACCCCACAGATGTTGGCCACGTCCAACTGTCTGTGCCTCTGGGTGTAGGCCACGTCCTAACACCTATGACATCTGTACCGGCAGGGGTGATCTCTACCACCCCTGTGACAGTGGTCTCTGCGGCTCTCCCTGAGACCACTTTGACTCAAACTATGCCTCTGGCTCCAACTATGCCTCAAACTATGCCTCTGGCTCCAACTATACCTCAAATATTGCCTATGGCTCAAACTATGCCTCAAATATTGCCTCTGGCTCAAACTATGCCTCAAATGTTGCCTCTGGCTCAAACTATGCCTCAAATGTTGCCTTTGGCTCAAATGTTGCCTCAAACGATTACTCAGAATTCCTCTCAGTTGCATACTCAGATTATCTCTCAGATTACAACTCAGAATATTACACCGTTTACAATGAACAATATACCAAATGAAGCAACACATGCACTGCAAGGTAATTGTATGCATCAGAATTCAGATAATCAGGTGTTTGGATCTTTCCATCAGGGAAGCGTGAGGTTTTCATCATTTTCAAGAGGTAATCAGTGTACATGCAATTCACTTATGATGTTGTCAAATTCATATGAAAACTTTTCATTTACTAGTTCCTTTTTAGATCAGACTCTGCTCAAGGGAGATAATTTGTACAACACAGTTGTGAAGAATCTTCAGAGTGCTGGAAAACTTAAAAGTAGATTACTGATGTTTGATGAATTACCAATTCATATTGATTCTGGTGAAAATCACCACATGGTTGAAAAGTTTGATACATTGTTTGGCTTATTAGTTACAGATGATAAGAGAAATCAAATTCAAACTCTACATGAATGTCTGAAACAAGCATTGGGGTTATCTAGGTATGTATTAATAATGATTGGCTCAATATGTTCAGCACTGTACAAAGCTTCAGACAATGATTTTTATTTTTTTGACTCACATTCGCATGGGGAAAATGGTTTGTCTGAATGTGATGGAAAGTCTCTGATGAGACACAGTTGCTGCTTAGATGATTTGTTAGGATTTCTGTATGCAATGTATGAAAGTATGCACATTGAATTTGCAACTGAATTTGAAGTGATGCCTGTTGCCTTTCGTACACTTATTCATAGCTTCCCTAGTAATAATCAAAGTGTACATCAATATTGTAGATTAGATCAGTCAACAACAACTGCTTTCACAAACAAACAATCTGCTGGTACCAATACTGGTAACTTAAAAACAACAGCGATAAAGAAAGATAAAAAGGATTACATGAGAGAATATATGAGAAACAAGAGACAGGATCCAGAGTTCAAAGACAAGGAAAGGGACCGTATGAAAAACAAGAGACAAGATCCAGAGTTTAAAAGCAAGGAAGTGGACAGTATGAGATACAAGAGACAAGATCCAGAGTTTAAAGACAACGAAAGAGACCGTATGAGAAACAAACGACAAGATGCAGAGTTTAAAGGAAAAGAGAGGGACAGTAAGAAAAACAAGAGACAAGATCCAGAGTTTAAAGTCAGGGAAAGGGACAGTAAGAGAAACAAGAGACAAAATCTAGAGTTTAAAAGCAAGGAAAGGGACGGTAAAAGAAACAAGAGACAGGATCCACAGTTTAAAGACAACGAAAGAGACCGTATGAGAAACAAACGACAAGATGCAGAGTTTAAAGGAAAAGAAAGGGATAGTAAGAGAAACAAACGACAAGATGCAGAGTTTAAAGAAAAAGAGAGGGACAGTAAAAGAAACAAGAGACAGGATCCAGAGTTTAAAAACAATGAAAGAGACTGTATGAGAAACAAACGACAAGATGCAAAGTTTAAAGAAAAAGAGAGGGACAGTAAGAGAAACAAGAGACAAGATCCAGAATTTAAAGACAAGGAAAGAGACAGTATGAGAAATAAACGACAAGATGCAGAGTTTAAAGGAAAAGAGAGGGACAGTAAGAGAAACAAGAGACAAGATCCAGAGTTTAAAGACAAGGAAAGGGACAGTAAGAGAATTAAAAGGCAAGAAGAAGAGTATAGACATGATGAGCAAATAAGAGATTTAAAGAAGAAAAAAGAAAAGAGACAAAATTCTAACCAGTTAGAAAAAGAAAGATTGAAGATGAAAGAAAAGAGAAAAAACAAAGAGTATAGATCTTCAGAAAATATTGCTGCAAAACAAATAAAAGCACACTTACGGGGAAATTTGGACTATATTGAAACTGAAAAACAAAGATACAGAAAAAGTAAATTTGGAGTTGATGCAATTGAGTGTGTTGACAATTTTCACAACAATGTAAGATTGGGTCCTGTGTTTGTATGCACATGTTGCCATCAGACATGGTTTCATGAAAGTGTTTCAAATGTAGATAATGTTTTGTTGGATGCTGAAATCAAAAGAAAGTATCTTACTAATACAAAGTCTGTAAATGGGCAGGAATGGATATGCAACACTTGCAATTCAAGTTTAAAAGAAAGTAAAACTCCAAAACTCTCTATTGCAAATGGAATGATATGGAATCAAAAACCAAGTGAATTGAATCTGTTACCATTGGAAGAAAGACTTGTATCCTTAAGAATTCCCTTCATGCAGATAAGAGAATTACCAAGAGGAGGGCAATATTGTGTAAAAGGAAATGTTGTAAATGTGCCAGTTGACATTCAACCAACAATTAATAGTCTTCCCAGGAGACTTGATGAAAATATTACAATACCTGTGAAGTTAAAAAGAAAACTATCTTTTCAGCACTCTTATTGTCATGAAAATATCCGACCAACAAAGGTTCTGATTGCTTTACATTGGTTAATGAAAAACAGTGAATACTATCAGAATTCAAACATAAACATAGATGACAACTGGTTCCATGAGGTCACCAATTCCGCAAGCGAATTAATGAGAGAGTTTATAGAGGGTCACACCAATGAAGATTCAGCAATGCATGACCAATCAGATGAATCAGACGCTGATGAGTTCTGTGAAGTTGATGGTGGTAAGGATGGAAATCGTGATACTCTACTAGATAGTGACTCATATGACATGAATCAGATCTTCACATTTGCTCCAGGAGAGGGACAGCGTCCACTTAGTTTGTATCAAGATCAAATGGCTGAGTATTTGTCATTTCCAACAATATTTTGTGGTAAAGGAAGAGTAGAAAACGATCAGCGTCAAGTACCTGTTTCATATGCTGATATTGCCAAGTGGGAATTGCGAAGTGTTGATAGACGTGCTGCACAGTCGGTACCAAATTTGTTTTTCAAATTGAAAAAGATTCAACTAAAACAGGTAACAGACAAATGCAATTTAGCCCTTAGGAAGTGCAAAACAAAGGGGAAAACCTTTACTGCAAATGAAATAAGAAATCCTGATCAAATCAATGACATTGTTAGACACAATGAGGGATTTTATGTTTTCAAACAGTTGAGAAATTCTCCTCCTTATCTTGAAACAAGGAAGAAAGATGTTTTTGCAATGATACGACAGCTTGGTCTACCAACTTGGTTTATGTCCTTTTCTGCTGCAGATACACGATGGAATGATCTGATAAGGGCACTAGGAGTCTTAAATGATGACAGACAGTACACAGATTCAGAAATTGAGAGCATGACGTGGACTGAAAAATCAAAGTTAGTTCAAAAAGATCCAATTACATGTACAAGGTACTTTGATCATCGTTTTAGAACTTTTTTGAATACTGTGCTTAAGAGTGATCATCATCCTATTGGGAAGGTACAGGAATTCTTCTACAGGGTTGAATTTCAACAAAGGGGATCACCACATGTTCACATGATTGTTTGGATTGAAAATGCTCCAAAATATTTGGAAAATGATAACAAGGAAATTGTTGCATTTGTTGATAGCTACTTAAAATGTGAAAGAAATACAGAAGACAAGATGATAGAATTACAGGTGCACAAACACTCGCAAACATGCAAAAAAAAGGGAAAGGCTGTTTGTAGATTTGGATTTCCACTTCCACCACTCCAAACTACAATGATATTAGAACCTTTGGACTGTGAAATTGAGAAATACAAGAAGATGTATAAAGCTATGCAGGACAAAATGAATGAATTTAAAAATGGATGTGATGTAAGCTTCAGTTTTCAAGAGTTCTTGCAGGATGTAGTACAGCTATCTGAAGATGATTATATCAAATGCATCAGAAGTTCCTTGAGAGGACCCAAAGTATTTCTGAAGCGCAAACCCTGCGATCTTAGAGTGAATGCTTACAACAGTACTCTTCTTCATGCATGGGCAGCTAATATTGACATTCAGTATGTATTGGATCCATATGCTTGTGCAATGTACATTGTCTCATACATAAGTAAATCCCAAAGGGGTATGAGTGATCTTCTGAGTAGAGCTGCCAAAGAAGCAAGAGAGGGCAATCTTGACATTAAGAGACAAGTTAGACACATTGGAAATCAATTTCTGAACAGTGTTGAAGTCGGAGCACAAGAAGCAGCATATCTGGTTTTGCAAATGCCACTTACAAAAGCATCAAGAGACGTAATGTTTATAAACACATCTCCAGTTGATGACCGTGTAATTCTTGTCAAACCTGATTCAGAACTTGAAAAGTTGAATGCCAACTCCACAGACATAGAATGCAGTAACATAGTCAAAAGATATGCAAAACGTCCAAAACAACTTGAAAACTGGTGTTTAGCTGACTATGTATCACAGATAGATGTAGTTTTCCCAAAAGAAAATGTAACTCAGCTGTCTGAAATGGAAACAAATGATGATGAGACACACCAGTCAGAAAATGAAGACAGTGGATCTGATACTGAAAGTGAATTTAAAGATGATAGCACGTTAGTTGTGTTGAAAAATGGAATCAAAATCAAGCGCAGAAAAACGCCAAGAGTTATAAGATATGTGCGCTATAGTTTAAAGACAGACCCAGAAAATTACTATAGAGAAAAATTAATGCTGTTCACTCCATGGCGAAATGAAAGTTCTGATCTTCTGTGTGGACAGCAGAGCTTTGAGCAGTCATTTAACCTGAAGAAATTTTTCTTAGCTCAGAAAATCAGACAGTATGAACAAAATGCTGATGCGCTTGAGCAGGCAGAACAGATGGCGCAAGATGATTTGACAGAAGCATATGATGAATTAGCTCCTGGTGCTCAACAATGTGAGGCAGAAGATGAATATGAAGGAAATGTTGACTCTGAAAAATTTGTTCACTTTAATCCTGAAAGGCCAATTGAACAGAGAGAGTATGATATAGGAATTGATGTTGGAATTCCATCAACAAGACAACTGAGTGAGCAGAGTTCTGTTAGATTACCTGATGATGAGTATTTAAAGCTTGTAGCCAGTCTGAATTTGAAACAACGTGAATTCTTCAATCATGTTATGCAATGGATCAAATGTAAACAGGAACCTATTCATGCATATCTCTCAGGAGGTGCAGGCGTTGGAAAGTCAGTGTTAATCAGAGCACTTTATCAAGCTTTACATCGGTATTTATGTGCTAAGGAGGGAGAAAATCCAGACGATATACGAATTCTTCTTTGTGCATACACTGGTAAAGCTGCATTTAACATTGGTGGTCAAACAATTGCTTCTGCATTTCATCAGAAAATTAACCAAAGGCAGCAAAACATGCATTGTGATGAACTGAACACATTTAGAACTAAATACAGAAATTTGTCAGTTGTCATCATAGATGAAATTTCAATGGTTGGCAATGCAAAGTTGGAATTCATCAACGATAGACTTCAGCTTCTTACTGGTTTGAAGAGGCCTTTTGGAGACATTAGTATTATTGCTGTTGGAGATTTCTTTCAACTGAAACCAATCATGGATGGATGGATTTTTCAAGATTTAAAACAAAATGCCCAAGCACTTGCATGTAATCTTTGGAAAGAAAACTTCACCTTATTTGAGTTAGATGAAGTAATGCGACAAAAGGATGATTTAGAATTTGCACAGCTTTTGAACCGTCTTCGTCACAATGAGATGACTTCTGAGGACTTGGATATAATTCACAAGTGCATCATTGCTGAAAATAGTCCAAATTATCCACACAATGCTCCACATCTTTTCACAATGAATGCAAAAGTAGATGAATACAACAATAAACTTATAGAGCAACTTCCTGGTGAAAAAGTCATTGTAAAAGCTGTTGACAGTGTCCTCCAAGACCACAGTAAGTCTGTGAAAGACCGACTACTCAGATCATTGCAAAATGAAGATGATGTAAGCAAAACTGCAAACCTCATGACAAGACTAACTCTAGCCATTAAAATGATATATGACATTACAGTTAATATTGATGTTACTGATGGCTTGACAAATGGTTCATCATGTACTGTATTTCTTGTTGAAAACAGATTACCTGGTGTAACAAGGCCAAGTATAGTGTGGGTTAAGTTTTTAGATTCTGCAGTAGGGAGAATTGCTCGACAGAAATACAGACATCTTTTCCATGATGATGTTATGGATGATTGGACACCAATATTTGACTGTCAGGCGATCTTTTGTTTTCAATTCAACTACATATCAAAGAATACAGTTTCCTTTAAGACCAGCTGCTGGTAAGACAATTCATAAGGCTCAGGGCTGCACTGTTGATGAAATTGTAGTAGATTTGTCTCAGTCAAAGGTAAGGAAAACACCCCATATTCATTATGTAGCTCTTAGTAGAGTTAGATCTGTTGACAAGTTGCACATTCTGAATTTCAATGAGCAAGCATTAACTGTTGATGAAAAAGTTGTAGAAGAAATGGAAAGAATGAGGAAGGAAGCACCTCTAAAACTGTGTTATCTTCCATTGTACAAAACAGAACAGAACAAACTAAAAATTATGTTTAATAATGCAAGATCTCTTCACAAACATTTCAATGAAATTAAAAATGAACCCAATGTTGTAGCATCAGATGTTATTGGTTTTTCAGAAACAAGATTAACCATCAATGATGAACAGAATTTTGTGATGGACGGTTACTTGACTTTGTTTAATCATGAAGAGAGAAGTGACAGAAATCGTCCTTATCATGGAACAGCATTATACGTTAAACAGGACCATTTGATGACATGTATCTCAAAATTCAGCAACACTTTGCTCGAGTTCATCATAGCTTTAATAAATATCAGAGACCTTGGAGAAGTGCAGATAGTTGTTTTATACAAGTTCCCAGCATGTTCTTTTAAAGAATTTGAACGTGAAGTTATGTTGCACTTAAAACCTTTTGTAGACACAGACAAAAAATTGATAATATTTGGAGATTTCAATTTTGATTTGTTTACAGGTCACAAAGAATTTCTGAACTTCATGAAGTTGAATTTAAAATGCACACAATTGGTAAAAAAGGTAACTCATGATTCAGGTTCACAACTTGATTTGATTTTCACAAACTTCCCTCATTGTGAAACTGATGTGATTGAGGCATATTGGTCAGACCATAAAATGATATACTGTACATATACTTTATAAATCTGATATAAGGGACGCATGAGTATTTATTTGGGGGAGATACGTCATCTTGTCCCCTCTCCCTCCTACCAATGTGCCACTGTCACTTAGTGACATTTGGTACATTGATTACTGTATACAGGGTTATATTCGCCCTGGCTGTGTTATTTTCAGCCTTTCACACAAATTGCAATGTTTTAAATTCTTCCCAGTCACAGTTTTATTGAAATCATACTTTGTTCTTTTAATTAACCCCATTTTAAATTTGTCTAGAATACCTCTAAGATGAATGACAGTTGGAAAAATAAAATGGGGCGAATATTTCCCTGTATACAGTATCTTAATATAGGCACCAATTACTTGATGTAAAATCTTGTTTGTTTAAAGGCATATGTATACTTTAATCTATTTTTTATATATGCATGCATGGAATAGCTTAAAAAAATTGCAAACAACTCATTAATGATCACAAAACAATTGTACTAAACAGGAATCCTTCATTATGACTTTTTATTGTGGATTAATTTTCAACAGACAATTAGTAAATGTACAAAATAATTGAATGTTGTATGTTAAGGAAAATTCATGTACAATCAATGACAATCATTCATGTTAAAAAAATGATGACCATTGAATTATGTGTTAATATTTATAAATTTTATATATATATATATATATATATATATATATATATACTGTATTGATGTTTGTCAGAGTTATAGTTTACCCTTACTGTTTAGATTCTTTTCTTTAATGATACACAAATATCATGAACTTGATATTTTGAATAAACATGAAATATTTTGAGATTAGTAACACAAATTGTTTACAAAGTTTAATTTAAAGAAATTAATGAGTTCTGCTAAATGAATAGAGTTGTACTAGAAATATACACTTGCATCAAGTAATTGGTATCTTTGATATATGTTCAACACTGTATTCTATAGTTTTATGAAGTAAATTAACCGAATATTATCTGTTCATGAAAATATTGCTGTATAGAAATATTGTATGTTTATTAATGTTACTGTGTCCTGTGTCATTTAGTCCCTCCAGAACAATATACTGGTGTACATGAAAGTATGAACTTTTACAGTGTATATGAATTAATATTTTTTCCAGAGCAAATGTAATACCGGTAACAATTTCAGTGTTAATATGCTTATCATACATGTGATTCAAGTCTTTATGTAATTACTTTATAATCAACCTCATGCATTATTCTAGATATCACAATTGCTGAGGCTTCAAACAGGATGGGTGGTCAACAAATTAACCCATAAAAGCAATTAAAAATGAAATACTTGCAAGTGTTTACACACTATATTTAAAGCCATTATCTATGATTTTATACAGAGCTCCCAGAAATTAGATTACTGATCATGACCATCCAGCATATTTATTGATTTCTGTTTAGAGTGATTTATTTATCCTTGTAGCTGAATTAGAATTTTATTGATACATGAATTTTGAAAGCACAGCTCGGTTAGAGATTTTTTTTCGATATATATCATTTACATCATTTTGTTTTGAAATAATGTTCATTGTATATATGAAATTTTGTGTTGAAATATTTTGACTTGATTTTATTTATCTCTTTTGATTTTTTGTCTGAAAATGTTTAAGTTAATTGTATTTTTGTATTTCAAAACATTCAGAAATTGCTTCAAACATTTGCTTTTACTTGCTTTAATAGGAAAGCAACCTGCATAATCAGAGAGAAACTGATTGTGACAACTCATTCTAAGTTATTAGTATATTGCTGATTTTAGTTAGCTCCATATTAATTGATATTTAATTTTCTCCAGCATTGAGATATTTAATATGTGACCACCATTATATATTAATCTAATGAGAATTGACTATATATTAAACACTTATACCCAGGTAAGTATGAAAAGAGGGGGTCAATGGCCAGCCCGTAAAGGGAGGTAAACCTACCTCTTTATAGCATTACAATTTTTCCTTTAAAAGAGAGGAAAAAAGGTGGATCACTATAATTTCTCATGAATGGTCTTTAAAATCAAAATTATTGATTGCAAAAAGATCTAAATCATTCCATTTTGAAATATTACATGTACCATCAAGTTTAAGTAATCTGATTCCTGCAGATACTCCAATTAAATGTTACTTATTAAAAATTCTTTAAAAATAATAGTTGATATATAAAGTCAGAGTCTGTTGACCATCATATAATTATTCACATTTAGTTGCAATCTTTCCAATTTTCGCTTTCGTTATGTATAGGAAAGATTTACTATTAAGTGAACATAAAAATAGATACAGTGTATTTCGTATCTTTCAAATGATTACTTTGATGTATTGAACTGTCCTCTTAACATATGTTTGATTCAGAACTACTTACAAAGCACCTATGTTTACATGTAATGTTATTGTCAGGAAGTTTTGCATTTCTGTCACAAAATTGTTGCAATATTGCATATTTGATACTGTGTGTATATATATATGTCTGTTGAAGTCATATGAAATATAGATAGATGATTGTTAATAATACTTCTTAGTTTTTATTATATTCTCTACTACCAGTAATTGTCTGATAAATTTTCACCATATCTGTTGAATTTTTTAAAGTAATAAAAGTAAAATCTAAATCATTTTTTCTGTATTTTTTATAACTATCATAGCTAATGTTACACCCCCCAAAAAGGAGAGAAATGATATTGTTAAATAAAAGCATATAACACTTCAGAGTTGACAAGTGCATTCTGCAGAAATACTGAGATTGACCTTTATGACTAAACTGGGGGGGGGGGGGACTAGAGGTACATGTAGGCATTAAGCACTGGTTGAAAAGAAAGCAATTCTTAGCAATTTTATTCTTACACCAAGCCCAATTACAGTAAATGAAAAAAAGAGGAAGTCCATACTCTAACATCTATATGCATAATTCTTGCAAATAAAGGTCTTTCACTCAGGTGAGCGATGTGGCCCCTGGGCCTCTTGTTTAAAAGTAGGTCAAAGGTCTTGATATCAAATGAAAGGTCTTGTCACAAGGATTACATATGTAAAGTATAAATGCACTAGCTCTTGCCCTTTAAAAGATATTGTCAAGGTTTATTTTTCAAAATTATGTCAAACTCCAAGGTCAAAGGGTCAAAGCTATTAGTATCCAATGAAGCGTCTTATTACAAGAATTGCATATGTGAAGTTTGAAAGCTCTAACCCTTTCCGTTCAAAAGTTATTGCCAAGGTTAAAGTTTTTTTCATTAAAACGTTAATCGCCAAGGTCAAGGTCAAAAGGTCAAGTTTGGTGGTATCAAAGTCTTGCCACAAAGAATAAATATGTGAAGTATAAATGTCCTGGTATCTACTGGTCAAAAGATATGACCAAAGTAAAAATTTGAATTTTTTGTGTAAAAGTGGGTCAAATTCCATGGTCAAGGTCAAAAGGTCAAATTTGGTGGTACCAAAAGAAAGGTCTTGTCACAAGGAATACACATGTGAAATATGAAAGTCACAGCTCCACTAAATAAAAAAAGTTATGAACAAGGTTCAAGTTTTTGCGGACAAACAGACAAACAGATAGACAGACGGACTCGACAAAAACTATATACCCCCGAAACTTTGTTTACGGGGGCATAAAAATAGTACTTAAAGATGTTGGAGTTGGAACTTATCCCCCCTCCAGAATCAAACAATTGTCTTCCTTTTTTTCGCTTGTAAAATTCTTTTCAGGTACGTTAATTCTCTCCCCCCCTTCAAATTCAAAGTCACTGCTATGTCAAAGATTTTTGTGATCAGTGCATAAGATACTGAACATGACTAAATCAACTTGTATTAAAGAATTGAAGATTGAATATGTATAAGATATATCGTTTATGATAAAATTTGGGTACTTTAAGTGATTTTATCTAAAATAATATATTCCGTTTTCCGTTCCGTTCCGCTTTCCGTACCGTTTTCCGTTCTGCGTTTAAGCAACACCCTTTTTTCAGTAAGAATGAACTCGCAAACTTACTTACCTTGTCAATGGTCATATTGTTTAAACACTCTGATTGTACACACAAGTACTCTAAAAATATAAGTTTCATCTTTCCTGGCACAGTGGTTCTTGAGAAGAAGATTTTTAAAGAATTTTCCTATATATTTCTATGTTATACTTTGATCGGCCATTGTGGCCCCGCCCTACCCCCAGGGGTCATGATTTGAACAAATTTGAATCTACACTACCTGCAATCTAATTAAAATCAGACTTCTTAGATCCGCGCCGTATTCACTCTCCGCAGAGTGTATACGGCGCGGATCTAAGAAGTCTGATAGCACTACCTGAGGATGCTTCCCTATAAGTTTCATCTTTCTTGGCACAGTGGTTCTCGAAAAGAAGATTTTAAAAGAATTTTCTTATATATTTCTATGTAAAAATTTGATCGGCTATTGTGGCCTTGCCCTACCCCCGTGTTTCCTTACCATATAAAAATTTAATTAACGTACTAATTTTGATTGCAAACCTTTTACTTTATTGTATTTTTGCATTTAAAGTTGTAACTGAAATATAACCAGTCTATAAGAGTTCAATTTGAATTGTTTACAGTACACATTTTTTTCTTAGAGATCATTTTTCTTAAACGTATACTGTAGGTAAATTATCTTATGTTATTGTCACAATTTCTGTAATTTTGACTTATTCTGTACTTTGTTTATTTTTCATCAATGCCTTTATTTTCTCAATAAATGATGAAAACGTAACATCTGCCTTACTACTCGGTTACACTCGTGTTTTTCACTATAGAAATTAACGGAAAATATTTTTAAAGCATCCCCCCGTGACAAAAAAAAAATCCTTTTTACAGGTAATATGGACTGTTATTTCACAAATTCATATCAAAGCTTTTTGTGTTTCAGGGTGTAGGGGGACATATCTTTATTGACAAAAACGACAAAAATGTTCATTTCCCACCAATTTCAAAGCGATTTACAACTGAAACATTATATTTTATTAACATATTTATGTTTTATTTATTTGCTTAAAACATAAGAAAAGATATAAGGAACATTTAATCATATCCAAGACTATTTCAAAATATGGTGATGCTTGAAGGTCCGATTTTAATGGAAAATATCGCACCCCCCCCCCTCTTTTTTTCCAAGAGCTGTAATTATGGATAATTTACTATTTAGCGCTGGTATTAAGACAATTCATCAATTAACATTGAACTGTTCTTTTTATTAATCAAAGATTTTATGCACAAATTGCCATTTATATTGAATTAAGGTGCAAAATGTAGGTGGGAATCGAGAATTAGCGTGCGTTTTTCTTTCAAGGGTACCAATTGCGCCCCATTATTAGAAGACCTATTCATATGAAGCAGAATTTGTGCAACATCTTATGCGTGAAAAGAAGAAAACACCTACTGTAGCCTTCAACACGACATTTAGATATCGACGACGTATTGTCAATTTACAATGGTTATTTCCATTCTCATGTCGATACTATATATCCTGGTGAGCTTGAGATATCACAGAGTATTGCACATCTGTTTCATATTGGGATATTTTACTTGAAAAAGACGTTAATGGTAATCTAACAACCAAGCTCTATGATAAACGTGATGAATTTAACTTTTCTATCGTCTACTTCCCCTAGTTATGCAGCAGTATACCTTCATCACCTGCATATGGAGTTAATATCAATGCTCTATGTTTGATCACTTTCTAAGACGAGGTAAATTATTGACAAATAAGTTGATGAAACAAGAATTTCAGCAGTCTCGTGTAAAGTAATCATTTCGTAAGTTTTACGGTCGATACAATGACCTTGTCAGCAAATACAATTTATCATTGACTCAAATGCTGACTGACGTTTTTCATACTAATTGTTAGTCCATTATTTATACACTGAATTGTCGACGACGGATTCTTCCGTTATTTTCCGATGATGACAAGGAGCACACGGCGGGTGTGACCAGTCATCAGGTGATGCTCACTCCTCCATGGCACCTGATCCCATCTCTGATGTTTTGGAGGTTCTTGTTAGCTCTGCTCCTAATTTGTATTGTTTAATGGACCTTTGATCTTGAATACTGTTCGTTACCTCAATATGTTTCATGATTGAAAATTCTCGAGAAGGACTTTTAGCAACAATCAATCCATCATCAAAGAATATAAAAATTCAAACTTTAAAAGAATCTACAATGTATACTTGTAACATTATTTGAAATGTCTCATAAACAATAACAATATGATTTATAACAATAGTCGGGCAATCCAACACACGATTTTATACGTTTCATAATATTCTTGCTTCAAGTATAATGATGGGAGAACTGCTTTTTCCTTAATGATCTGAGAAAGAACAGAGAGAAAAATTAAAATAAAGAAAACATTTTGTAAACTGATTTTTCTTAATGCGTATGTCAATATATAGCAATTTAAAGTATTAAAGTTTACCTAATGTCGTCATCGTTTGTCCCATACTTTCCACGGCCTCCAGTTGCCTTCAATATATTCTGTCAAAAGCAGAAAGTACTATATCAATATCGACAAGATGTGTTTGTGAAACACTGATGCCCCCGTATGGGAGCCTTTGGCAAAGGTTGAAGTTTCTAAATCGCAAGTATCAAGAAAATTCAAAGATCTTTTCATATACACTTGTGAAATAAGAAACCCCCAGAACTAGCTTTTCAAAAGTTATGGTCAGGGTTAAAGTTATTTTAAAAGTAATGGACAAGGTTTATTGATATTTTTTTTTGTAAAAGTCGGTCAAAAGGTTAATTTTTGTGGTACCCAATGAAAGGTTCTGTCACATGGAATACACCTGTGAAATATGAAGGCCACAGCCCCACCCAATCAAAAGTTGTGGGCAAGTTTAAAGTATTTGCAAACAGACAGACGGAAGAACAAGGCAAAAAATTTATACCCCCGAATCTACGATTACGGAGGCATTATAAAACGATTATTATAGATTTTCTTTAAAATAAAATTCGTTTTCAAAGGATAAGATAAATGAAACGAATTTTAATGACAAAACTTTATCTAAATGAAACGAATTTTAGGGACAAGATTTTGATCCCTTGTTTGTGTTGTATCAAAAAAATGATGTAAATGTTCATATCATTTTTGTTGTATCAACATATGATCTACAAGTTCACGTGTAGGGGTACAAAAAGGTCGCTTGAAGGTCACAAAATATATCAATACCAGGTTTCCTTTTTTTGTTGCAATGCAAATTATCCATTTGTCGCACAGAATACACAGAGCACAAGTTTGCCTATCTTACGAAATATTATGTTTTATGCACGAATCTCGGACAGGTACATGTAAATCTTGTTTGGAAAAAATTCAGGCAGATAAGCTGGTTCTCTGGTTTCAACCCTTACAAATATATACAATAGTTTACCGTTACAATAGTTAAAAAATTGATAATTACTTTGGAACTCAAGAATTTTATAGCGTAAAATTTCTTACTCGATAGCAGTGATGTGAAAGTTTGAAATAATGTATCAATTTACAAGTGTCAAATTATCCTTTTAAAAATTTAAAAATGTGCATCTCTGAATTGGATAACATAAAAATTTACAATCTGAATTAAATTACACTTTGATATACTTTGGTAATACGAATTGGATACATAAAATGTACAATCTGAATCCGTATAGAAAGATGTACTTCGTTTTACTCCTAAAGACAACACTTTGATTTTAAAGTAAACAATGGTATGTTTTTGTAAGGGAAAGTTAAAAGTATTTCAAAAAACTTCACAAAATTCCATCAGAATTGAAGATATTCGGTAAAATACTTTCAATGTAATCCCAATTATTGCCTCACTGTAGGTTTTAAACAAGCAACATTAAAAGCTTTTAACTGCGTAGGCAGTTTGGTTTTTTCTGCTAAAAAAGGTGGAAAATTGGCCGGTACTTGTAATTTAACTTGTCATTTATTTGAAGAGAGAGAGAGAACGATTTATTTATTTGTAGAGAGAGAGAATGATTTTACAGAGCACGTCTTAAATAAGATTGGTTTACCTTCCAATTTCTCTCTGTCTTGGTCCACTCGCCGAGATCGGTAAGTTTTCCTAAAAAAGGAAAATATTTCATCTTTATATTCCTTTAAAGAATATTCCCAAGTAGGATCACGTATTCTAGATTTTTACATTAATTTATCCTAATCTTAATTTATATATTTTAGGGAGCATTTCAATCAGTCTTTTATGATTTATTTTTTCCATTTACATGTTTGTAGTCACGTGTATTTAAATTTGAATCTTTTTTTTTTGGGGGGGGGGGGGTATGTCTTTTATGATCGAACAATACCGTTAAGTCGGGAGAGGGCAAATTTTTTTTAAAGACAGCTTAATGCTGATATATATCATTCTTAGACTTGATATACATACTGATATTTCTTGAATTGGAATCCGTAACGTATGCACATGTAAGTAATTAACCCGATCGTAAGAGCAAGGACAATCATGGCCGCCGTGAACCACGCGATATTCCGCGGATCCTCAAAGAACGTCTGAGCCCTGTCCGTGGTGGTGGTTGTGGTGGTAGTGGTAGATGGTATTATGATGGTAATGGAGGCGGTGTCCGATAAGAGGCCACCGTCACGTGCCGTTGCAGTTATAGTGTAAGTTGAGCCAGAAGAAAGGGACGTTATAGCAGCTTTGACGTATAATGACCCAGCACTAGTAACTCCAAAATAATCTCCGCCTAGAGTCAGTTGATTCAATTCGTATGTAATGGTTCCTGAAATTAAGAATTATATATATGTGTATTTCAAAAATATATTAATTAATCAATGAAGTTTACAAACCCCCCGTTTCCAGCTTGATTCTGATAATTGCAATAATTTTGTAAAGTACAATAAAATTATTAGATGCAGTAAGACTGATCTCAGACAGTATTATCAATGATTTTGGTAAAGTGATTAAGTCTTTAGCCACAAAGATAGAATGCTAATAACCGAATGAAGTGGAGCTTAGGTCTCCGTCTGTGGCTGCTATAGAGCCTAACGTAGTCCCCACTGCCACTGTATTTGTGGTTGTAAAGGTGTATGCAGACTGGCCAAACGAAGGCGTATTGTCATTGATGTTGTTTACAGTTATAGTAAGAGTGGCTGTATCCGTCAAAGATCCGTCACTGACCGTGATTGGACACGTAATGGTACCAGACTTTCCCGCTTCGTCCATATCGTAAGCAGACGTGAAGCTCGCAGCCCCTGTGCTGGAGTCGATAGTTATTTCTGTACATGTTGTGCTATATGATAAAGTTGAAGAAGTGTCGGGATCAGTGGCCTGAAAATTGGGATTACCAATGGAGGCTCCTGCCTAGGTAATTTTAAAAGGAAAAAGAAAATGTACTCCATGTTGTTCATGATATCATCAATATCACTATCAGATTGACATACAATGTATAAGATACTAAAGTGAATTAATGTCTACAACATTACCCCAGCCTCGTTCGTAACGAGAGTGTACGAATCTTTAGGAAACACTGGGGCCTCATTTTGGTCTATAATACTGACGGTAAGGGTTGTCGTGTCGGATGCTGCGGCTGCGTCTCTGACGATGACTGTGATTAGAACTGTTCGTTCTGCTACAGATAACGTCTCATAATTTATAGAACTTGCAGTCTTTACGATACCACCTATATTTTTTAAAAAAGTAAAGAGGGTTAGAATTTCAATCAGGTATCTGTTTTGTACGCTGCAAATAACAGAGGATAACTTAGAATATTAATAGTAAAAATAATATCCAACTTTCATAATAATTAAGAAAATGAATAAATTGATATATATTTCAATAATGTCATTGAGTATTTTATAAATGTACAGAATATGTAAATGAACTGTAATGACAAATTACAAAATAAGATAAATTTGGAATGGAAAAACTGCTTTAAAAAAATAAACATATTCAAGGCATTGCCTTACTTGTTGACTCGATGGTAAAGTAGGTCCCTCCGGAGGCGGGACTGTAGGTAGCAGAGTAGGTCAGTACTCCACCATTCACGTCAGTGGTAGTGTATTGTCGAACAGTGCTTCCCACCACAGAGTTCTCAGTCACGGAGACAGGAGTTGTTAATTTGTTAGTAATGGTTGGAGGCGAATTAACATCTGTCAGACGGATAAATAGAGATTGCAGACATTCAGATTACAGTTAACAACATTGTCTTTGTTTTTAAGGCTCATTACATGTATATAAATTGTATTTTAGAAGAACTTGGTCTTAATTCTACAAGTGGTAATTCAACTTATATTCATAGTTCACTTTCCAAGGAAGAGGTTCTTCAAAATCATATATCAGTTTTGAATATTTTTAATATCCCGAAGAACCAAAATGAATTTGAACTACCATATACATGTATATGTATACATTGGATTCCGAAACTTCATAAGAATTTTAACAAACAAAGATACATTGCAGGTTCCATTAAAAGCTCAACCAAGCCTCTTTCTATACTCATTAAGATATTGACAGTAGTGAAGGAAAAACTTCAAGAGTACTGTGCAACAATATATTCACGAAGTGTGAATGAGATGTGGATATTCAAAAATTTCCAACGAACTTTTGGACAATTTGAAATCAAAAGATTTTTACCAAAATCAACAGCTTAATAACTGACGATTTTTCAACTTTGTACACAACCCATTCCCCACGTTAAATTAAAGTCCAGGCTTTTTAATATTATTGACAGCTGCTTTTTCAATAAAAATGGAACTCGTATAAATTTACTTACCTCGTCATTGGTCTATCGCAAAATTATTTTGTTAAAACACATTCTGGTTGCACACACAAGTACTCTGAAGTTGACATAAAAAAGATGCTGGTGTTTCTGATTGCCAATATTTATGTGGTTTTTGGAGACCAGGTTCTTCCAACAATCTGTTGGAATTTCCATGGGTACCAACTGCGCTCCGTTATTAGCAGACTTATTTTTGTATTCATTTGAAGCAAAATTTATGCAAAATCTTATGCGTGAAAAGAAAAAAACACTTTTTGTGGCCTTCAACTCGACATTTAGATATATCGACGACGTATTGTTAATTAACAATGGTAATTTCAATTCCTATGTCGATACGATATATCCTGGTGAGCTTGAGATAAAAGATACCACAGATTCTGACAAATGTGTTTCATATAGGATATTTTACTTTAAAAAGACACTAATTGTAATCTAACAACCAAGCTCTATGATAAACGTGATGAATTTAAATTTTCTATCGTCTACTTCCCCTAGTTATGCAGCAGTATACCTTCATCACCTGCATACAGAGTTTACATATCGCAGTTGATTCGCTAGAGCATGCTCTACGTATGAACATTTTTTTAAACGAAGTAAATTATTGACAAACAAGTTGATGTAACAAAACTATCACCAGTCTCCTTTAAAGTCATTATTTCGTAAGTTTGATAGAATGATCTTATCAACAAATACAATTTATCATTGAGTCAAATGCTGGCTGACGTTTTCCATAGTAATTGTTAGTCCATTATTTATACACTAAATTGACGACGGATTTTTTCCGTTATTCCCAATCATGACTAGGAGCACATGGTGGGTGTGACCGGTCGGCAGGGGATGCTCAATCCTCCATGGCACCTGACCCACCTCTGATGTTTTGAAGGTTCGTGTTAGCTCTGCTCCTATTTTGTATTGTTTGGTGGACTTTATTATTGAATACTGTTTCAGCAAGTAATTGTTGGTAATCTTTTCCCGAATGTTTTAAAATATGAAAATCCTCCATCAAAAACAAGAGGTCACCTGAATATCATGTTACAACTTTCTAGCGATTGAATTTGGCTAGTGTTTTAATCCAAAAGCCATGAAATTCACAATTCTGAAAGAGGCGCCATTGTTTTTCAAAGAGCAGTTTTCAAAGCATTAATTTATTTTTAGACAAAATACACCCCCCCAATACCCCTGACCCAGGGGCCCTGAAATTTTCCTTTTTGGAAGAGGCACCTTTCTTCATCATAAGGCCAGTATTTTTTTTTTTTAGATTAAGTCACAACAATTACAATGTAAAACTCCTGTAGGAGGAGGAAATCAATAAAAAAAATCTCTCTTTTTTTTGGACAAATTAATTATTGACATTTGTACATTCATTTTTTGTTTCTTTTTTATGCTATCCTAACAGGCTCTTTGCCACTAGACACATAATGGTTACAAATACGAAAATAGAACATTTAATTGTTTATTTCATCATCTGCCAGTTTGGGCCAGTGATATAAAGATTTTCTATGTTGATCAAAATATATTTCAAAAAATCAATTCTTTAAAACTCTTTCAATATATATTCATTTTTTAAATATGTGTTAGGTGAATGTGTAGACATTGTTCTAAAATATAAATGATACCTAAAATAATAATTCCTATCATAAAACAGACAGGGAAGATTGGGAAGTAAGGTGAACATTTTTTCAATTACGTGTAAAATAATTTTTCGGGCTGCCACAAACGATATTACATGCATGTATATACATGTATATACTTGCTTTTTATTAGTTGATTTTTTTTTTCAGGTTATTGTTTATTTCTTCCTCAAATGGACTTAACTTCCCCCATAGTTTTATTCATTACATCTGATGCATAAGCGACCCTTTTCTGAAGAATGATGCTTAGACTGTAAGCTATAACAGATACCTAAATAATGTCGCTGGCAATAGCTACTGCGGGCAGTTTTAAACCTGTGGGAGGAAAATATAATTTACAGACAGATACTTTTGAATACGAATACATAATTATCTCACCAGCATGTCATTGGGCAACAAAGTCGTCAGCATTTTATTTGTCCTCTGAACGGATGAAACGTTTTGAATGGTACTCAAGTCGATAAATTTTTACACTTAACCAAGCTATGGTGCTGCTATGAATTTTGCAGATCTAACTTTATTTACCCGCCATGTTCATCTTAAACCGGAAGTGCGAGTTCGTAAATTTGAAATCTCAATCCCGACTCAAATTTGACATCGGAAAGAAAAAAATCTTTTTTTCTGAAAATTCAAAACCTTAAGTGGCGGGTTTGTAAACCTGAAAATAAAAAACATGCTGGCCTTCAATATGTAATTAGATCATGGGCATATTAACCAGGAGCAAAGGAAAAGATGTTCAAAAAATTCATGCGATTCACTATATAATCAATAGAGCCCCACCCTAACCCCTGACCCAGGGGCCCTGAAATTTACAGAAGAGGCAGCCTTATTCAACATAACTATGTACTTGGTTAGTTTGTTTAATGCTTAGGAGAAGGGAATGTATTTTCACTATATAATCAATAGAGCCCCGCCCAAAACCCATAACCACAGGGGGCATGACATTCACAATTTTGAAATTTAAGAGGCAGCCTTATTCAACATAACTATGTACTTGGTTAGTTTATCTGATGCCCAGGAGCAGAGAAGAAGATTTTCAAAAAAAAAAATGCAATTTCACTATATAACCAATAGATCTCCAAACCTAGCACTAGAACCCCTGACCCAGGGGCTATGAATTTCACAATTTTGGTTGAGGCAGCCTTATTCAACATAACTATGTACTTGGTTAGTTTATCTAATGCCCAGGAGCAGAGAAGAAGATTTTCAAAGAATTAATGCAATTTCACTATATAATCAATAGAGCCCCACCCTAGCACAAGACCCCTGACCCTGGGGCCATGAATTTCACAATGCTGATAACAGCTTAACTGCTTGATGTCTAGGAGTAAAAAAAGAGGATTTTTAAAGATATAATTAATTTTAGTGGTTTTGGCCCCACCCCTTAGGCCCCAGGTGTGCAGTGACCATGAAATTCACAATTTTTGTTTCCCTTTACCCAAAGATGCTTTGTGCCAAATTTGGTTGAAATTGGTTGAGTGGCTACAGAGTAGAAGCTGAAAATGTTCAAATGTTAACACACGACGGACGATGCACGACGACGGACGAAAACGGATAGCAATAGGTCACCTGAGTTTACTCAGGTGACCTTAAAAAAATCTATAACATTTTGATTATTGTCCAACCATTTGCACCGTGAATTTTACATTGAAGTCTATTTGCAACGCATGTTGATAATTGTGAAAAGAACTTAAACGCACCCAATAAAACGGTCTTGTTTTATATATATACTTTCGTTCCACTCTGTACACTATTGACTTCGATAGAAGCAACGAATCAACAAACAAGGTAATTTTTATTTTTTCTCGAAATATTTTTAACGAGATCCTCAAAATAGATTTCAATAGTGAAACCCTGTGAATAACTACGCTCCCTGTAAATGAGTGCATTGTACGTGTAAAAGAAATTAACTGCATTACAGTTTGTTTTCACTGCGATTTTTTCCATGTTGTACAGAGTTAAACAAAAGTAAATATCATATTGGTTGGACTCAGTGTTTCCTTTTTGGTGGGTTTGTTTTTATGGGATTTTAAATGTCATGCTTTACTTGAATTCTAAATTCGGAACTCGATACAGGTGTGATTTGAATTATAGGATAAATTTTATTGGTTACGATGTAAAAGAGACATTTAAGCCAAAATAAAAATGTCATTATTTACATAATTATATAATCGTGGAAGGGCTCCTTGAAATGGTTAATAACAGAAAAATATCACAATTTTGACAATCCAGATTAAATGAACCACATTTTATTTTAATTTTGAACTACACAGTAGACATTTGAGAATATCCGCTAGATCGTACTATTGCAAAGGCCTTGTCAGTTAACCTTTACTTACAATTTACAGATACTTCAAGCGTGTGCTAACGTTTAATTGACTCCACATATTTAAGTAAAAGTAAATTAAAATAATGATAAGTTTATTTTTTTTTTCAGAAAAAGTTAACCCTTATGTCGCATTCCGCAGCTCGTTCCGTTCATTTGTGGTTTGATTTACCACAGAACATTAAATGTGTTTGTAACGAAGTCTGTGTCACTGAATCTCAAAAGGGAACGTATTTCTGCGTCATCGGATTTAGTCGAGGATACTGCGGCATACAGGAGCTTTATGACGGAAAGAAAATGGCAATCTTTTCTGTCTGGGACAGCGAGACGAATACCGACCCTTCTGAGGATAAAAGAGTCCAGGTTATTCATAGCGGAGAGGGGGTTGAGGTTTCTCGATTTGGTAATGAAGGAACAGGTGGTAAAACCATGATGCCTTACGAATGGGCAATCGGCGAGCCTGTACAATTCAAACTGGAGGCCGAAAACCTTGATGGACATTGGACAGCATATTCTTGCTATCTTAAAAACAGTTGTTTACCAGATTGGTTTCACATGGCAACAATGAAAACGATCACAAATGGCGAATTGATAAAGGGAGTGTACTCTTTTGTTGAAGACTTCCGGCGAGATGGCGCCAGTCATTGTGAAATCCGTTCTGCAAAGTTTGGGGATTGCTGCTGTATGCAGGATGATTTTTACAAACTATGTAACCGTGCACAATTCACTGCAGATAGTTCTACACCGCTCAATATTAATGCTGGGTTGATTGACAATAAATTTTATTTAACTACTGGTGGTGGAACTGAAAACACGAGCACACCACTCAATGGTTTTATTACTAAATCTGATGACACAGAGTGAAGAAAACGACACAAAGCGAGGACTGATGCAATGGTGCTGGTTTTTTTTTGCTAATTATTACGTGATTTTCAGCTGGGTATAGGGATGAGGGAGAACTTTAATATACATGGCAATGAATAAAGTATAAAAGAGTAAGCCTGATGTTTGTGGTTGTCCTAAATATATGATTTATTTAAATTTTAGAAGACTTACTTGTGATGGAGACTGACAGAACTTTTGGTCCGACCTTTGACCTGCTGTCGTTTACATAAACATTGATGTCATATCCGCCAACCTGAGTTCCCTCCAGAGAAGCTGTTGTCAAAATGGCACCCGCTGTTGATAAGACAATCATAAATTAATGAAAAGCACGTTGCACTAAACTTCAAGTTACTATTATTAACATGATTAATGATAAACACAAATTTGCCATATGGGGACACTGCCTGGCCTGAATGATTCGCAGTTTCTAACATTAAAAAAAAAATAGATATATTTGCTATTAGTGTTATAAAACTTACAGGCAAATACTTCGAAGGGGCATCCAGTGGGGTCACACACAATTTCAAAATACAGCTGATCACCCTCGGCATCTGTTGCAGTAATGGTAAAAATGGTAACACCACTTCCGGTGGTGGTACTATCAACACTGATGGAAGCTGTAATGATATTAATTATTTAATATCTGTGGGTAAAACCTTAAGGTAAATGTTATTTCCTTAAGATTTAGAATGAAACATAAAACTTTTTCTATTTTAATTTCAGTTGTTTGAAATAGTTTCGACTACTTGTAAATAGGACAGAGAGGTTACATTGTTATTTGCATGAGATCATTATTTCACACGTCTTTATATTTCTATCGATCAGATAAGCTTGGTAGCATTTTAAAGATAAAAATACATCTTGTGTATTCAGTGGAGGATCTTAGGATCAATGTATAGTGGTAACATATGTTTGATACAAAGATATTTTCATGTTGATAAACATGTATTTTGGATGTAAAAAAAAAAGGTAACTAAGAAGTTGGATAATCATTTGATTATTCATGCATCAATACTTTTTTTCCTTTACACAAGAGAAATTTTTGAAGTGATCTTCTGGGAAGAACGCTACTGTATAACCTCAATCTGTCGATATATGTTTATAGTAAATACCTAAAATTTGTCCTTAAGAATCCTTTCAACAAATAAGATATATCCTTTTTCCTATGGTGTCAAAGGTTTTTGCAAAAATTATTTTTAATTAAAATTAACACCTAGTTGTATAATTATATGACAGAAAATATGTTTTGGAAAACATGTTTTTCAACGGGTTTAATGAAAAATGTTAAGTAAAAGTGCTCATCTCATTGGTTTTAATCATTTATTCAATCATTTAAAAAGTTGCTTGGCTAATATTTCCTTTTTCATGTAGACATTTTCTTTTTTTGTACTCTTATGGACAACTGTAAAATTGATTATCTTATATTAACAATTAAAACATTATTATAGCAATTGTTTTGGACTTTTTTTCATCTGAAATACGTATTTGCATAAATTTTAATGATATTGTTTATCAAATATGTAATTTTTTTTAATGATGACATATACTTCAGTTTATTTGTTTCTTCAATCTTAAATTACATGGCAACCTATTCATTTTTTGCGATTTATTATACTTCATTCAAGGAAAATAAACGCAGTTTATTTACTTTGAAACAATTTAATTTACAAGAGAAAGACTTGAAACATGCTAGACCTTTCCTAACAGGATAAATTTATTTCGACAGCCTGATTTTTAAAATCTTTCTTTTAAATTCAAAACAATTGTGACATAAATGTAAATACCTATCTGAATTTTATGAATTCATTAAAAGACGCCTTACCGGGGACATTGGTGATGGAGGGTGGTGAGTTTTGGGTGATATGGACCTCCAGATTCTTTGTGTCGGTGCCCCCTGAGGGTGACCCCGTACAGGTTATCGAGATGAGGTAACTGCTGGGGTAGGAGAGACCCGTCGGGTTAGCAACGACATACACACCATAATTAGCTGAAATAATAAAACAGTCAGATATAAACGTCTTTTCAGATTTAACGACTCATTACCCCCCCCCCCCCCCCCC
>PRKT01000091.1:129749-180677 GCA_003671525.1 Saccostrea glomerata | reverse complement strand
TTCCCCCCCCCCCCCCCGAATTTAATCATTATGATTTATCTCATAAATATTGTTAAACTTTTTTTACTTCCTTTTTTGTCTTTATCCAATAACCATGTCAAAACATAATATGAAATGTTATGAAACTAAAGTCATAACACACATTTAAAACTTCTCCTAAGATATTCAATTTTACGATGTAATATCAAGATGCGGCCATCTTTCAAAATGCTTTTGTTATTTTAAAAGGAACAATGTTATACATGGATTGGAACAAAATTCTACCCACCAACAGATCCATTTTTATAAAAACTCTGGTTCGGGAGAGAGCAAACAAAACATAATTTGAAAGATATAGCGTAAGATTATAATTACTAAGTTTTAAGGAGAATTGATCATCTAAGGGAGATAAAGATGTACATGTATGTCAAACACAAAAAAATTGTGATATTCTGACTTGAGAAGTAGGGCTTTATTATTTTTATGCCCTCGTAATCTAAGATTGGTGGGTATATAGTTTTTGCCCTGTGTGTCCGTCTGTCTGTCCGCAAAAACCTTTCACCTTGCTCATAACTTTTGAGTGGAAGGGGAGGGGGCTGTGGCTTTTGTATTTGACAGTTGTATTCCATCAGTGTTTAACAAACACATCTTTTATTGAATAGGTATAAAGGCATTTTTCATATTTGTCTTATCATATCATTATATGTTGTGATAATAGATATTTATTCTTCTTTTTATACCCGCACTTTCTAAAGAAAGTTCGGGTATATTGTTGTTACTCATGTCCGTCCGTCCGTCCGTCCGTCCGTCTGTCACACTTTTCTTCCCTGAACTACTTCTACATTTTACACAGTAGCTTAATCATCTTTTGGGAGATGGTTTGTGGAGTCATGTAGATGTGCAGTAAGGTTTTGGAATTTTGATTTTGCCCTGGGGGGTCAAATGGGGGTCGAAAAATGACGTTTTTTATGCTAAAAGCCCCTTCTTCCCTGAACTCCTTCTACATTTTACTCAGCAGCCTAATCATCTTTTACGATATGTTTGGTGGTGTTATGTAGATGTGTTTTGGTAAGGTTTTGGAATTTTGATTTTGCCCGGGGGGATAAAATGGGGGTCGAAAAATGATGTATTTTATGTTGATGTTGATTAAAAAAATAATGTTTTTTATGTAAATAGTCCCGTCTTCCCTGAACTCCTCTTACATTTGACTCAGTAGCCTAATCATCTTTTACGATATGTTTGGTGGTGTTATGTAGATGTGCAGTAAGGTTTTGGAATGTTGATTTTGCCCCGGGGGGTCAAATGGGGGTCGAAAAATGACGTTTTTTATGCAAAAAGCCCCGTCTTCCCTGAACTCCTTCTACATTTTACTTAGCAGCCTAATCATTTTTTTGGAGATTGTTTGTGGTGTCATGTAGATGTGCAGTAAGGTTTTGGAATTTTGATTTTGCCCGGGCGGATAAAATGGGGGTCGAAAAATGATGTATTTTATGCTAAAACCCCCTTCTTCCCTGAACTCCTACATTTTACTCAGCAGCCTAATCATCTTTTGGGAGATGGTTGGTGGTGTCATGTAGATGTGCAGTAAGGTTTTGGTATTTTCATTTTGCCCTGGGGGGTCAAATCAGTAGCCTCATCATCTTTTAGGAGAGTTAAATATTTTGAAAATTAGGTAAAACATCAACATCATAGGGTAAAAAATCATAGCATCCTGGGAAACATCTTCAATTCTTATGAGTAATGTACATGTCAATCAACAGTTATAAGCAAATGCAACATTTTTGAAAAGTAGGTTAAGCTTCAGTCAGGGTCACCGAGTCATGATTTATTTAGAAAGGTCTTATCATAGGTAATAATATACATGCATGTATAATATGAATTCTACCAAAATGATAAACTTAAAGCAATGTAATTTTTTTGCAAATAGGTCAAACTTCAAGGTCATGGGTAAACAAAATCATGCCATTGTCACAGGTAAATACTAATACATATGTTTAATACAAATGCCGTGTCTTTTCGCATTTAATAGATATGACCGTGATGACCAAGGTTAAATTGACAGACTGACATACAGATGTATAAAGAATGAGTGCACTTAAGTACGTCATTTGGAACCTTTTCGGCTACCCATTTTAAGCTAAACATTACAATATATCGCTAAATTAATCTATGATTAATGTGCAAACATATGCTTTTGATACTTATTTCAAGAATTTTTTGTCATACATATTTCTATAATTACAGAAAATGTAATTGAAAAGAACATGTAAAAGCCTTAAATTCCGGAAATTTGAACGGGACCACTTTCGAATCTAAGGTATCCGCAAAGAGGCGGAGACATTTATACCGCATGGTTGTGGAATGTAAACATTAGCACATATGATTTTTTCGCATTGCAAATTGAAATGGAGAAGAGAGAGAGAGATCGTGTTGATTTCATTGTGCACAATTATTAAATGATTCTAATGTTAAGGGATGGGGTAAATGTCTCGCTGTGCAGACCATAATACAGAGGCAACATAAGCCTATACATGTACTTACTAATGACACTGTCAATACCAGAATTCTTTCAAAACACCCCTAATGAAAAGCGTAAAGATAAATAAGAGACATATTATCTTCAAACCCTATTAAAATTTGCGCAAAAATCTCCCATAGTTTGAAGTTGGAAGTTCGATAGATAATGTCACAACAGAGACTTAAACACAATGAAATTTTCAATGAAAGCGTTAGCGTATCGAAAGGCAGAAGGTCACGTGAGAAAGGTGATTATAATATCAATCGTTGTTGCTCAGTGACCGGTTAATTTAGTATCTATCTCGACCCTAGTTTGGGGACATTTTTTTGAAAATTAGATATGAGCCGCAACTTGGCCAACATTGTCCTTTGGATATGTATAAATTTAAGTTAAAATACATATTCTGTGCAAATAAGAAAAATGGCCAAGTTGCGGCTCGATGTAAACAAAGTCGTTGAAAACTGGTATGCATATGAATAACAATAGAAATGGGACAAAACTGTTAGACCCCCGTCTCAAAAGCTAGTGTCGTTGGGCATTATTTAATACTTTCATGTAATATAATATACCAAAACCTGCTCTTAAGACATTGTTTAATACGTATAAAACATAAATTTAATGAATTTTGGAATTTTATTTTGCGCAAAACATCGGGATCCAACTCTCATAGCTTAAGTGCACTCATTCTTTCTATGTGAATTGGTTAAAATTGGCCCAGTGTTTGTAGAGAACTTAAAAATGTAAAAACTTTCCAGACAAACTGATGGACGACAGACGTTATGTGATAAGGAAACCAAAAAATCTCAAATGAGCTAAAAATGTAGGATTCACAAGTATTTTAAAGGGTTACCATGGCTACAGTATTTGAAAAGTTTTTTTTTCATGCAATTTTTGGAGAAGCTGAAAATGTATGTCATATGTATCCAAGGCAAACTCAAAGGTCAAGGTCAAAGGGTTAAAATTGTTGGTATCAAAGTCTTGTCACAAGGAATACACATGTGAAATAAGAAATCCCTGGTACTTCCTGTTCAAAAGTTAATTGCCAAGGTTAAAGTTTTTTAAAATTGGGTCAAACTCTAGGGTCAAGGTTAAACATATTTATACCTGTTAAAAGTTTACAATAAATACTAGGGATGTCAACGAGTACCCGGTTAACCGGGTACTCGATCGAACGTCCGAGTATCGAATACTAAATTCAGTACTCGGTTACTCGGATGTATATTATTGAATATTTCTTAGCTTATTTATTAATGCATTAAACAATCTGTTTTAAAACGTAAAATGCTCATTGCACTGTACATACAGTAATTTGGGTTCCCAAACCTCTTATTGACCGTTATCGCCTTTGGCAGTGTTTATATAGTAATTATCGTGACCAAGCACCTGTTACCTGGCTTTTCTAACCTTTGGCTGTCTTTCATCCTTATTTTTGATTTGCTTTAATTATTTTTTTTCACTTAACATCGTTTAAGGTCTATCATGTTTAAATAAATTAGATAATTTTGTCAATTCTCCGAGAAGCCGTATGTTCTCGAAAAAGAGACAGATGATATTACACGTTTGATTGTTTATATGGTTGTGTTTGATTACACGCCAATACAAATGGTTGAAGGCAAAAACTTTTAAAAACTGATGTCGATCGCTGCACCAAACTACAAAATACCGTCCCGTAATACTATAAAATATTGGAATGAACAAGTGTGCGAAAATCGTAAATGCGCTCTGTTATGAGAACTCAAGTTCAAGTTCAACTTGATATTGTACCTAGCTCTGACGACTGATACCTGGACGTCAAACGCAACAAAGAGTTACAATTATGGAACGATTATTTTTTAAAACAAAGACAGTTTGAACCACTTATGATTTTATTTCCTGTGTTTATCTGATATTTTAAAAAAAATGTTATATTAAATTTCGTCGGGCACGAAGTGCTTATCATTGTTACTTACGGGTAAACCTCCTATCAAAGCATGTGGTTTTATTTCTACAAGTCGAAGAGTTTGTACAATGTTTTACAGTCAGCAATTTACTTGTTCATTTTTATTTACACTTTTTACCGAGTACCCGGGTACTCGATCGGAAAAACGTCCGAGTAACCGAGTACTAAAAATTGACCGATTTGACATCCCTAATAAATACACATGTTAAGCATGAAAACCCTAGCACCTACTGATCAAAATTTAAGCCAAATTACTGATCAAATTTTTTCAGACAAACAGACAGACATTATTATTTAATACAAAAAGCAAAATTTGTATATAGTCAAATTGAGAAAAAATCTATTTTGGAGTCACAAGATCAATTGTAATTTCAGGGACAGGGAGTGGCTAGTGGCTAGGTAGAGTAGAACCCCCCCCCCTTGAATTTGTTTTGTTATTCAAATAAGACTATATACTGAAGCAAATAAAAAAAATGACTTTGGACATTATCCCCCTTATAAAACATTGACCCACGACACCACTATCATTGATTTTATTTTATTTTCATTTTTTTTTCTTTGCCTGTGAGGAAATTCTGGGCTAGCATTTTTATGACTGAGGTGTGAACCCCCCTCCCCCTCCTGAAAAAAATCTGGATCTGCACCAGTAACTGAATGTCACATGGACAACGGGAGATAACTTCACATTGTGAAATTTGACTACTGTGGCATGCGATGATCTTTGAACTTTAACCTAATCTTTCGGTTTATTTTACCACAATCTATACTTAAACTTGTACTTACCGACTGTCATAGGTCTTGTCAACTTCATGAAATATAATCCAATTATAACACAAAATGAATATTTTCCATACACATCTGCACCATGTGCATGCTATGTAAACCTTGGATGATTCCGTTCAGTACGAATCAGCCGAGGTGTGCCGAGTGATGCTTAATCTAAAAATATGTTATGGGTGATGCAACCCAATGTTATGTAGAAATTTTCCAAAAGGTGTTTACATGTAAACATGTTAAGTTCAAGAACAAATTTTGATAAATTAATTCATAACAAACTATGTTTAAACATAACTTTTCCATCTTTATGTGTAGCCTATTAAAAAAAAAAGTACGTTTTGTGAGATCGAGGGTGTGTATGTGTGTGGTGTTTTGGGGGGGCATTTAATTTAAAAAGGTTCCAATTATGATAAAAACATTTTTAAAAATCTAATTAATTAGACGGGGGGGGCTTTAAACCCCCTTTTTTTGCAAAGATAGACTTTTTCTATGTATTGAAAATTGGGGTTTACCTTTTTTGTTGGTTTAGCCCTCCCTTTCAATTAGCCCCCCCTCCAACTTTCAATTTCCTTCCGATGCCTATGAAGTATATAAAATACTGAGTCATAAGTCACAGGGTCTGAGAATGTTTTACTCTATGTAACAAATACATGTACTGTGTAAATTATAGAATTATTTTGACTTTTCCTTGGAAAGCCCAATATGTACGGGTGTGTATTTAGAGGCAAACACATTAGTGCGGGTATTACTGTCTCATGACAGCATCTAGTTTTCATATTATGATCAGACTCTATCATTCCTAAATAAGAAAAAAAATACGCCTCATACCCCATACTATTTTTCAAAATCTTAATCTAATGCTTAAGCTGTTGATGAAAATCACTGTTGGGAATGTTTTTAAAATAATTATAAAATTTAGAGCAGAGGTTCATTTGTCCTTAAAGTCTAGTTTTGACATCAAGAAACATTAGTTCTGAAGAGTCATCTTTTGACCTTAAAAATACTCAATCCTATAGCTAAGAAATGCTTAGTTCTCATTCATAATATAAACGAACGCTTAACAGTTATGAAAAATTGATTTTTTTTATATGATATGACCATTTTTGCTTCGATTCTACTCTCTGTATTATTATAATATACTCACTTGAGCCGGTCACTATTTTCATGAAGAAATTTGTCACCGTGTTCATACTGCAGGTAACGGTGTCCCCCGCGGTGACCCCGGTGTAAGACACGGTGTGGAGTAGAGTCTCCGCCGTGGTGTCCTCGCGAAGGTCGACGGCTGTCGGTAAGTTGCTGATTGTTAATGCTTTAAATAAAGAATTTCAAATTACTGGATAAATAAACAAACATAGTTGGATATGAGTAAAGGGGAAGATTAATTCATTCAAAATATTTTACCAAATATGCATGTATGCGATAATCTCTGAAGACTGTACTATGTTTATTATAACATAAAATTATACTTTTATTATATACAATTAGAAGATGATAGTTATTATCTGTACAAACATTTTATGTAAAGATTGGTTAAAGTACTAAATATCAACTGCCCACATTTATTAAAACTTGTCTAGAATGTATCTTTTAAAAACAGGATTTTCACCTTTTACTATCAGATGAAACACATGTATTGTCTGTTATGTAAAACATATGTTCTAAAACTCAGACACGAACTTTCAGAAATGTAGGTCAAATAGTATAGACCTTGGAAATGTTTTTAGAAATAAGTTTATTAAACAACTAAGACTTATTTACATAAAGTAAAAAAAAACAGGTATATTTTTGAAAGGAAACATCTTGAAGGTTTATTTAGTTTTTGTTTTATAACTATATTCAATAATTATATAGAACCCCTTATTATACCATAGTTTCAATCAGCACTCAACTGTATTCATTAAAAAATAGAAAAAAAGGAATTGACGAAGTAAAGCAGTTTGCCTCATAAAATGTTGAGTTACATGTATAATTGCCTTTGTGCTTCACTTGATAAAGTTGAATGATGATTAAACATCATATTAATAAACAACAATGGATTTGTAATTTTCTGTATTAATTAACGCGCGATTTCATTGTTGATCATGACAAAATCAAACAACTTTTTTTTTTCTAAACTAATTACAATGGATTTTGAAATGAATGTTAACTTACCATTGGTGATATGTATGACACAGAAAATAACTATCAGAATAAATTTACACTTGAAAAAAATTATCTTCCTGGCCATTTCAGTTGTTGAAATTTAGAATCAAAATAAATTCATCAAAATGTTTTTAACACATATGAATGCGTAATAGCTGATCATATTCGATCGATTTTAATTGAAAAGATCCTGACTCGATTTCTATAAGTTTTTGTCAAATGGCAAATAACATATTTAAAAGGAATTCAGAAGCAATGAATACAGCTGAAATCTCACGGTTCAGAGCAGTTAAAACGAGCCCGAGGTTTGTCATCATTTCCTCACCTGATTGTTAGAGCATTCAATAGCACGGTATATGTATTATTCTCCGTCAATCATTTTAAAATGCGGTTAAAGATGAGTATACCTTATACATGTCAGTAAACAGATCAAAATTGTGATTTAAATGGGAGGGACATTATTGTTAAATACTTCAATTTTAAATTAAAGAAGATGAGAATGATCAGTGTTTGTTTATAATTTCTACACTTTAGTTTGTTCTTACATTTCTGAAAACCAGGGCTGCCACAGCAAATTAAAGGACTTGGGAAGGGTCGAATGAGATTTGGAAAATTTACACTAGTGACTTTTTGTGTAATGTTCGGAAATTTGACATTTTATAAGAAATATTTATATTTTATATCGCATTTTCAGTTTACATATTATCAATGCGAGTACAAAAAAAAACCACCTTTCCCTCGATCGATCCGTGCAAATTCGGGTTGACATCCCCGCTAATCTTTTTGTTTAGAGTATTTAAGCAATGTTAAAATGTACCGACCCCTGTGGAAAGGATTTTTCATTTTGATCTTTGAAATACAGTGTACACCCTATATAGATTTGAAGTGATTAAAATGTGATGAGCAGTGCAAAATATGATCAGGTATTCGCTCTTTATTAAGATTAAATAAATGACTGCACCTTGTTTAAATACTGCATTAACAACGCCTGACACCTTTATTTAAAAATAAACACATGTTGTTTATGCAAATATACACGTATATCGAATTCTTGATGCATCTTGAAATAAAAGCGATACGTGCAAGAACGCCTGAGGTCACGAGGGAGACAAGCCACCCCCTCCTCACTTTATTAGCCCAACTCATTTAACAACTATATTTCAAGAAATCATCACGTACTTTCTTAATCATGCAGTTTTATTGAAATTTAAAATTATTACGTACACATAGTGAAAACAATGGGGTTTTTAACATTTACTGAGGTTATTGCCCCTCGTTGACTCTATAGCTATATTCTGCTTTACGTGTTACAAATTAATTTATTTCGAGGATTGGAGATGTTTAGTATGAGAAACTTTGTTAAGGCGTTATACATTATAGTAGCATGTCACGGTTTCGTTTTCGTAGGTTTTATTGTTTATTTTTATGTACTTTTTAAAAATTTAAACGTTAAAATCCGAAGTACATGTAATGTCTTTTCATTTTCTTTGTTTCTATATCAATTTAAGATTTATTCATAATTTTGTAGTTTTTGTTATTCTTTTTTTCCCTTTCTATAATCCCTGAACTGAAACTGGAAACTGTTGGATTTTCTTTTCTTTTAAGCTACAGAACTTTAGCGTTATGGTTTTATACATGTATTTAAGTCTAAAGTTTATGACCATAACGCTACAGATCCCGTAATGCATAAAATGTGCAATTTACGGCACATGATTACATGTATGGGGGGGGGGGCTGTTTGGTAGAAATTCTCCACTTTCTAACATTAATAAATTGGTAAATCATCTACCCTTCACCCCCTTATTCCAGACACATTTAAAAAAAAATTTGTATATTTTATACATATCTCTTCGAATGGGGGCATAATTTTTTAAAGCTTCTGGAGAACAGCAAATGTATATTAACTTATTATGGAGGTATCCTTAAGTAAAACTTCAAGCCCCCCCCCCCCCCCCAATAAACTTTTAATACGGAACTGATTGGTGTATTTTTAGCTCTACTGGACAGAGAGCTTATGCGATAGTTATATATCCGTCGTCCGTCCATCTGTCTGTCAACAATTTTTCAAAATGCTACTCCTCACAGTTTTGTCTGATTTCAATTTTACTTGGCACACAAGTAGACTACACCAAGATACATAATTTTCTGTAAGGGTTTTCGATGAACGGTGTTGCCGTGGTGAAATACTTTCAAAATGCTACTCCTCCTACAGTTTTGTCTGATCTCAATATAACTTTGTACACAAGTAAAGTAAATGAAACATATGGAGATAACGAACAGAACCCCAGATCAAAAGTCCGTAAAAAAAATAAAATAGGACAGAGCAAACTCGGACCTCCAAAACATCAGAGGTTGGATCAGGTGCCATGGAGGAGTGAGCATCCCTTGCCGACCGGTCACACCCGCTGTGTGCTCATTGTCATAATCGGGAAGTTATGGGAAAAACCCGTCGTCAATTCCGTGTATAAATAATGGACCAACAATTAGTATGAAAAAACGTCAGTCAGCATTTGAGTCAATGATAAATTCTATTTGCTGACAAGGTCATTGTATCGACCATAGAACTTACGAAATTATGACTTTAAACAAAACTGCTGAAATTCTTGTTTCATCAACTTATTTGTCAATAATTTACCTCGCTGTAGAATTTGTTCACACCTGCTTTTGCGCATCTAATCAACTGAGAAATGTAGACTCCGTATACAAGTAATGAAGGTACATTGCTGCATAAGTAAGGGAATTAGACGAACGAAAAGTTCAAGTCATCACGTTTATAATAGAGTTTGGTTGTTAGATTACCATTATCGTCTTTTTCAAAGAAAATATTTAATTATGGAACAGATGTGTCAGACTCTGTAGTTTCTTTTATCTCAAGCTCACCAGGATTTATATTGTACCGACATCAGAATAGAAATTACCATTGTAATTGGCAGTACGTCGTCGATTTATCTAAATGTCGAGATGAAGGCCACAGCAACTGGTTTTTTTTTCACGCAGAAGGCTTTGCACATATTCTGCTTCATATGAATACAAAAATAGGTCTGCTAGTAACGGGGCACAATTAGTACCCACTGGAATTCCAATAGATTGTTGGAGGACCGCATAGATATTGTCAATCAGAAAATCAGGCATCTTTTAAATGTCGACTTCAGAGTACGTAATTCTGTGTATCGGTTTTTGATTTCGATGAATGATGTTGCCGTGGTTACTTAAAACATAAATTTCCGTGAAATACTTTCAAAATGCTATTCCTCTTAAAATTTTCATTCGATTTCAATATAACTTGGCACACAATAAGAATACACCAAGATACTTTTTTTCGGTTTTTGATTTCAATGGACGGTGCTGCCGTGGTTACTAAATAAAGAAATTTCTGTGTAATATTTTCAAAATGCTACTCCTCCTACAGTTTTCATCTGATTTCTATATAATTTAGCTACACAATTAGACTACACAAAGATACATACTTCTGATTATCGGTTTTTGATTTCGATAAAGGGTATTGCCATGGTTACTAACAATAGAAAATTTCGTGAAATACTTTAAAATGCTACTCCAAATACAGTTTTAGTCTGATTAAAATATTCACATGCAAGTAGACTACACTGACATACATGATTGTCTTAATTAATTGTTTTTTGACGAATGATTTTGCCGTGGTAACTAAAATTGAAAATTCTGTAAAAATTAAAAGCTACTCTTACAGTTGTTGTCTTATTGCAGTCTTGCCACAAAAAGACTTACTTAAGGATTATTATTATACCCCCGCTCCGAATGAGAGGGGGGTATACTGTTTTACCCTTGTGTGTCCGTCCGTAACAGATTTTCGTCGTAGTTTTCTCTGCAACTACTCATCGTAAATGCTTGAAACTTTAACACAATCTTCTCTTAGGCATGCCATATGGTGGGATACATTTTTGTTCAAATCCGATATCAACTTCCTGTTTGTCTGTGCGTCTTTCATTTTTATACATTACAAATTTTCGTTGCAGTTTTCTTAGCAACTACTCATCGCAGATGCTTGAAATTTTAATACAATCTTCTCTGAGGCATGCAATATGGAGGGATAAATTTTTGTTAAAATCTTACGTCAACTTTCTGTTTGTCTATGCGTCTGTCCGTTTCATACAAAAAAAATTATCGTCGCAGTTTCCTCTGCAACAACTCATCGTAGATGCTTGAAATTTTAACACAATCTTCTGTGAGGTATATTATATGGTGGGATACATTTTTGTTAAAATCTTACGTCAACTTTTTGTTTGTCTGTGCGTCTGCCCGTTTCATATATAACAAATCTTCGTCGCAGTTTTCTCATTAGCTATTCATAGCAGATGCTTGAAATTTTATTACACTCTTTGTTGAGGCATGCAATATGGTGGGATTAATTTTGATTTGAATCTGATGTCTACTTCATATTTTCCTGTGCATCTGCTTGTAACTGAACTTGTGTATATTAACATGATAGTGCTTATTTACATCAGAGCGGGGGTAATACTAGTGAGCATTGGCTCACAGATTTCTTGTTTTATTTATTGCTGTTGTAAAGTTTCAAGTCCCAACTGCCTCTTTTCTCTTTCTCTTTTGTAAGTTCAAACCAGTAGAGCTACAGTCTCAAACAAAGACTTGTGGATCCTAGCTGATATGCTTAGGCGAGCGATGTGGTCCATCGTTCATATTGATTCAATTTTTTAAGGTAACTTTTGGTAAGTTTTTAAAAAAATAATTGTCCTTTCATTGCAAGCTTAAAGAATCGTCATACATGTTATAACTGTTAATCATAATTGATATATATATATATTTTTTTCTCTCCATCAGACTGCTTGCAGAGATGAATTTTCGTACATGCACCATAGCATGTATAAGCAATTTTTACTCGATAAACTCGCTAGATAATCGTAATTTTAATTATCTTGCGTTGCAGTGAGCTTTTCCTGGTCGTCTTTATTTCCAAAAAACTGCTGATCACTTATTGATGAAGATTGTGGAGTAAAACAAACTTCATTCACAACTACAGGTTGGGGTATTTACTCAGGTAGTAATTTTGAAAATTCAAAGTATATCATTGTGCACGTGCATGACTCAATAATTCAAACCCAGCAATAGTTTCATAATGTTTGTATGGGAAACAACAGGAGAAAATTAAATACCACAATGTCTGATTGAATAATTAAAGATATTACTAAGTTTTTACTTATTTTCATCAATATATGACATGCGCAATGTTTCTGACTCCGTGGATATTTTCAAGAAACAAGGTTCCAGACAGCCAATTAAAACGAGACCTTTACTTGAATATATAATATATAAAAAAACATGAAAACAGATCAGCAAACATGCAAGATGAACAAGAATAGGTAGGTTTGATCTCTCTTAACTATGTAAAAGAATTTAATTTTACTTTCAAAATTATCTTCATAGGAAAGTACACTGAATTTGTAGTAATTGCTATTACATGATATTCAAAGCACTTAAAAAAGAAACTTGAAATCACAGGATAAAGAAAAAAAATGATATATATTTTTTTTTAACAAAGAATCTTAGTAAACGCATTGTAATATACACTCAAAATAACAAAAAAGCTAATGTTTGTTTAAACTACAATTATATGAGATTTATCTCCTTTACAGGTCCGTTTCAATAGAAAACTTCATATTTTATGACTACAAGAACCTGTCTGTTATTTTACAACGTCTATTTGATTACACAGAAAACAATAACGCATCGTCTTCTGTACTGGAAAATATCAACAACAAGTTACAGGAGATGTTAACTTTAGCGGAAAATCCTGATTTTAATGACGTTGTCTTGAACAGCTGGGTTCAAAAATTGCAACATAACCTTAAAGTATACATCCCTCCCTTTTTATTACTGTTGGGGATAATAGGAAATCTTCTTACCATTATCATTTTGAGATACAGAAGCACTAAGAGAAATACTGTTAATGTATATTTGTCCGTGCTTGCTATGGCAGATACGGGTGTTTTGATTTTCGGACTGTTGTCTACTTGGATTTACGAAGTGAGTGGAGTGGATGTATTTCGAAGTGTAGATGTGCTTTGTAAAACCTGGAATTTTTTGGCTTACGTCTTCAGTATGTTTTCTGTATGGTTGATCGTAATCATAACCGCTGAACGATTTATCGTCGTTTGTCGTCCTCTTTTAGCACAGCAATTATGCAACCAGAAAAAGGCACATATACTTATAATGTGCTTTCTTATTTTCAGCATTAGTTTCAACGGTCATTTACTGTTAACATCTGGAATAGTTGACATGAATGGAGTAACCCAATGCGATGCTTTGGAAAGATACCGATATTTCCTTACAAATGTTTGGCCATGGATGGACGCCATTGTAAATTATGCTTTGCCTCTTCTCGTTATATCATTGCTCAATGCAGTCATCATTATTAAAGTCGCCACAGCATCAAGACGTAGGCGATCAATGCAGAGCCTACGGTTGGAGGGCAACAGTAATTCAGATAAGAATATGAAATTGACAATTATGCTACTTACTGTATCCGTAACATTTTGCATATCTACCTCTCCCATGGCTATTTTAATGATGACAGGCGTTTTATTTAAAGAAAATGTCACCCCTTCTAGACTGATAACTCTTTTACTAGCAAGAACAATCTGTGAGATGCTCATGTACCTTAATCATTCTATCAATTTTATACTATATTGTCTTAGTGGGCGAAATTTTACTACAGCATTAAAAGAAATGTTGTTTTGTAGATCTGCATACAACTCAAGAACCTCCTTTAGGAAAAACTCTAACTTGATTGTTACATTAAGAGAAACAAGCTGTTAGAACAATATTTTTATCAATAAAATGCAAGTTTCTGTTGTCTTGTTCGATAAGTTACCATCTCTTTTGGACATGTCCAGCAGGTCTATAGTTGTAGGGTGAATGAGAACATGAACACGTTGGAGGAATATGTTTCGGATGTTCGATATTTAGGATCTGTAGAGCATTCTTATGTAAAAAAAAAAAACTGGAAGAAATATTCTTTTATATCGGTAGACTGTTTATTGACATAATGTTAGTCATGCATTGCTTTTAAAGTCTGAAAATAGTGACGTCGTTAGACCCATTTAAGCGTATTATCGTAAAAGCACAATTTCAGACCCGTAGGCGTTACAGATTTTGGAAAGATTTACTGTCGCACATTTGACATCATGAAATTAAAAAGCTGCGCAAAGTCTGGATTCGAGGAAATAATGCACATTTAATACCAGTATTTATAGTGCAATTTCTTGAGTATTACATTACAAGCATTACTTTGTGTTCATGCAAGTAATGCATTGCAGTGCATTACCATTGCATTCAGAATAACCTCTCGCTCTCTCTCTATATATATGTTACAGTAAATATGTGAAATCAGGAATTTCATGTATTTCCTAAACGATTGAGTAAATACATGTATTTACTGGCCGTTTTAGGAAATACGTGTAATTACGGAAAAACCAGGAAATTCATGTATTTACTGAAAATTTTAGCCAATTTTACACGTTTTTACTGAACAAAGCAGGATGACTATGCATATCCTGTAAAATATCAGTAGGAAAACAATACAAAAAAAATACTATTTGTCTCTATTGTCTCGACAAAGCTGACATTATGCATTACTTTGAATACTCAGTGCATTGTTTTTCTAAAATCCCATTTAAGGACGTTGCTATCCGCTTGTGGTATTATAGGTATTTTACAGAAACTTTTATAAATTTCAATTCATACCCAATGCAAAAATATCTTTTGAAAGAATGTTTTTCAGGCGTGGAGCTTCTGACATCAGACTGGTGCATTAAAACTAGTTTTTACATAATTTTTATCATAAAATTATATTAAAAAAATGTACCATTTTTAAATGGTGATATATACGGTACTTCTGTTTATTCGAGTCTTGCATCTCTAAAATTATTGGAACATAGATATGTTTTGCAATAATCTGTTAAGTCAAACATATCTTTTCTATTTTGAACCATTAAAATTGTGAGGTTGGAAAATTCCTGATAGTAAAGTTTCCTCTTGAATTACTGACTTTAATTTCGTTACATTAAATGTATATGTATTTTAGAAGATATTTTTTGCATTCTTCAAGACTCAAGAGACAGCATAAGAATTGTTTTAATTGCAAATGATCCAGGGTTTTAAATTCACAGTCAATAATTACAAAGCAGCATTGTATGAATATCTATAATAAACGAAAAAAAATGTGTTTAGGCGACTTTAATTAGTTTTCTAAAATTAAAAAAAGGTATAAAAATAATTTACTTAAAGTATGCAGTGATAAAGACAACACATTCCAGAAAATGAAAGCAGTGTATCATTATGGTTTGTGTGTGTGTGTGTTTGTTTTGTTAATATTTACAGATAATACATTTTTAAATTTATGAATAAATAGAGGTGTATTTCAAATATAATTTCTTCACATAATGTGTTAACGAATATCAACATTAAATATACTATGCATCTGTGTATATTTTAAATCTCACCAAAACACAGTCAGTAAATACTTGTAAAAAGTATTCAAAATTTCAGTAAATACGTGTATTTCCCAACTGAAATCAGTAAATACGTGTATTCCCTAACGAGAATAGGAATTTCGTGTATTTCCTAAAATTCAGGAAATACATGTAATTCCTGATTACACTTATTTACTGTAACATATATATCAAAAGTCCATAAACGCAAAGATCAACTATATGGAAAAATACCTGAACTATTTGATGTTGACTTTGATAGCTACATAAAAATTAATTGGAAACGTTACCTAGACGACTGCTTCATATTTTGGACCAGGAGTGAAGAAGACTTAACTAAATTCCATTCACTTCTTAATAACCTCCATGATTCCATACAATTTACGATAGAGAAAAGTCGTATGGAACTTCCATTTTTAGATCTTCTTATTATAAAGAATGGATCGTTTATAACTACAGACTTATACTGTAAACCCACGGACACACACCAATATTTGGATTTTAGATCGTGCCACCCATCCCACACAAAACGTAATATTCCGTTTAATTCAACACGAAGAATTTGTACAATTATTACAGATCAAACCCTACGATGTAGACGTGTGGAAGAATGAAAAATATATTTACGACGACAAAATTATCCAATGGATCTAATGAACATTGGAATAGAAAAGGCATCCGAAATCCCAATAGAGGACCTAAGAAATCCACGCCATATAGACGACACCAATGATGACGGGAAATAGCCTTTGTAGTTACCCATAACCCAAGTAACAGAAACATCCTTATGGACGCTAAAAGATTTTATCCCATTTTAGAACAATCGGAAAACATGAAAAGTTTAGTCCAACCAAATTATATCATAAATAGTCGACGACAAGCACCAAATCTTAAAAAAATGTTAACCAAGGCCCATTTTACTACACAGGAGGAAATTCCAACCATTAAAAAATGCGGAGATCCGAGATGCGGAACGTATGCATATTTAGAAGAGGGGAACAAAATCCAACTTAAATCAGGAATGGAAATTCGAATCAATTCATCTATGAACTGTAAATCGGAAAACGTCATCTACTGTGCTATCTGCCCGAAGCGTAAAGAATATTATATTGGACATACGGGAAAACTAAATGCCAGGTTTCGTGTGCACAAACAACAAATTAAAGACCCTAGTGTGCGTAATACACCGTGTTGTGAACATTTCGCAAAATGTGGCAAGGGAATATTTAAGATTTTCCCTTTTTATAAACTTCCAAATGAAAACGAAAATCTACGTTTGGCAAAAGAAGACTATTTTATCAACCTATTTAAACCCAAACTTAATCGCAAATGATATTTTATATTTTGAAATTTCATTTGTATAATATCTTCGGGCTTTATGGAAGATTTGATCATGTGCCAACCCGTTCTACATCTCAATAAAACTCAAAAAATGATACCTTATTACTTATATTTACATTTGTGACTTATTCATACTTTAAATTTGCCTGATTGTTACTTTTAACGTGAGAAATGCGTTTTTTTTTCAAACCCTCGGCATGTATGTAATACACTAAACGCGCGTTGATCCTTTATGACGTCACACAGAGATTACGTCGAACGTTTATCCAAACGCACATCTATGACCTCTTGACCCCGTACCTGTATTTACACAGTTATAAAGAAACGCTTGCTTTCAGTAGTGTTATATAAAGGAAAACATTTGCAAATGTAAATATAACTGTATAAATACAGGTACGGGGTCAAGAGGTCATAGATGTTCGTATGGATAAACGTTCGACGTAATTTCTCAGTGACGTCATAAAGGGTCGACGCGCGTTCAGTGGATTACATACATGCCGTTGGGTTTGAAAAATAATGCATTTCACACGTTAAAAGTCACAATCAGGTAAATTTAAAGTATGAATAAGTCACAAATGTAAATATAAGTAATAAGGTATCATTTTTTGAGTTTTATTGTGATGTAAAACGGGTTAGCTATGGGATTTGATCACGTGACCAACCCGTTTTACATCCCAATAAAACTCAAAAAATGATACCTTATTTCTTAAATCTAACCGACATTTGTATAACTGCCTGAAGAGCCTTACATGGCGAAAGCGCTTGCAGTAAATGTTTTGTGATATTTTTGGATTTTTACTTTTAAATATGTAGAGGATATTTATATTGTGTGATTTGATATTGGCTCTATCCAACGAGTTGAAATGGTGTATATATTCGCGAGGCTTGCCGAGCGAATATACACCATTTCAACGAGTTTAATAAAGCCAATATCAAATCACACAATTATAGATGTTCTATTTATCTCATACAACTTTCGTTTTAACAAAACTTTGAGACTTCCCCTGCAAAACTACATGAATGACTGCCAATTCAAATTGATGACGTATAACTTGATGACGTAGCACCGTTGATGTTATGACATACCGCGAAAGAAAGTAGATCGTGTTCAAAATTTAGAATTTTTGCTATCTGCATCTTTGAAAACATTATGTGACAATTGCTGGAGCTTTACATCAAACGGACTTCTGACTGAAAGTTGTAAGGACTATTGGATCATGAAAATGAACTCTTTGGACGATGGCAGACAAAACGTGATAGGCAAGGCTAGGGGCCTACTTGTAGATTCATTGTTGATCCATGGTAAGTTACACCTACATTACTAGGTAGGCATACGTAGCATAATATAAGAAAGCCTTTTTGAAGATGTTAAAGGAATCTTATAACAACAACTTAACTGCTAGGCTTTACTTTCTCCGAAAACGATTTAAAAGGTTGGGGGGTAACATATAGATCTGTCTTCAAGTAGCCAACACACGTTCCTCGATAAAATAATTCTCTTCTTTGACATATACCAGTCTTTTTCTGGTTTTTAAAGATATCATCGCTCTTTATCATTCATTTTATTAGGGCAATAATAACCATCCCAATTAAAATTTTCAAATAAAATCTTGAAGCGAGGGATCGTGTCAAAACCGGAAGTGCTATTGATAAAGCATCTACCCGTTGATAAAGCATAAGTTTATCCAACGGTCTGTATCACCAACACGTATGAGATAAAAATGTTTATCCCGTGGATATGACCCATTGGATAAATTTTTCATATCCCACACTTAAGTGCAATTATGACGTCACAATGGTTTTTGCGTTAGCGTGATGAAGTAAAATAAAGTGGAGTGCTGTATAAAACAGTGTATAACATCGGTTGTGAAGCATTAAACATGGGATAAAAAGAATCTCCCATGATTTGTAGTTGGATATGATTTTAATCCAACTCGTTGTGTGTTTTTATCCCCTCGCCAAGGCTCGGGGATAAAAATCACACAACTCGTTTGATAAAAATCATATCCAACTACAAATCATGGGAGATCTTATATATAAATATACATGTATAATTTATACCACAACAATTATTATACTGTTAGGTTTTGTGGTGCACTACCCGCATACCAATATTTTTTTAGCACTACTGGTCGTAGAAAAGAAGAACTTATGCTATATTTAGGTGTTCGTCGTCCGTCTGTCTGTAAACAATTTTTCAAAATGCGACTTCTCCTACAGTTTTGGTCTGATTTCATTATAACTTGGCACACAAATGAAGAAGCCCACACTGAGCTACATTATTCTTTTTATCAATTTTTGATTTCGATGAACTGTGTTGCCATGGTTACTAATGATAGCAATTTCTATTAAATATTTTCAAAATTCTACTCCTCCTAAAGCTGTGGTCTGATTTCAGAAGAATTAGACTACACTAAGATACATAATTCATTTGTCGTTTTTTTTATTTCGATGAACGGTATTGTCACGCAATAAAAGAAATATCTGTGAAATACTCTCAAAATGCCACTCCCCCAACAGTGTTAGGATCATTTCGATATAACTTTTGCACACAAGTAGACAACACTAAGAAGCATAAATCTTTATATCGTGTTTCTTGATTTCGTTGAACCACATTGTCATGGTTTCTATAATACTTTAAAAGTTTCAAGTCCCAACTGCTACATTTCTATTCCTTTGTTGAAAGTACAAACCAGTAGAGCTACTGTCTTGACAGAAACTACTGGTTATTGGTTACTGCAGCAGCACACTTCAAAACATATGGTATTTGCCATTCAACACATTCACAAGACATAAATAGTAAAGTCAATCTGTATTACAACTGCAAGGATTTTTAAAATCATATCATAATGATTATGTTTTATAATGCTTATTTATTTAATTTAATTGACGAGTAGCTATAGTTTTTGTTCTGTCTGACATTTGCACATGTACATCAAAAGTGTGTCAGACATTTTCCTGTTTACGTCAATATCGCACACAAACATATTGGTTAATGGTCCTTTTCCTTGTTTCCTGCCTTAAAGATAGAGCCTTCATTCAACTAACTAGTATTCCATAAACTGTGAGAATAAAGAACATTTGAGTGAATTTAAAAATAGCACTCAGAGTCAGTGAAATCAAATTCTCGCATGAAAGAAGTAATTCTAAACATAATGTTGTTCTATGAGAGATAATCCTAACCTTCTGTTCTATAATACTTAATACTTTAATACTATTATGTATTTAGGAGGCCTTGTCCAATAAAACTGAAGATTGTGCAAGTATCATTTCAGAAATTATACAAGAAGTTTGTAGATACGACTGGAAATAGACGGATACATCGGAAGACAAGAACCTGGCAACATAAACATAATTTGTACGACCTGTTGTTGTAAAGTTCACAAAATTTCCTCAAAGAGAACTTTTCCATTAGAAAGCGTATAAAATGAAAGAAACAGACCGGTCAATATTGGAGCAATTTCCTAAAGAAATCCAAGATAAGTGGAAAATATTACCCATATTTCAACAAGCAAAGTTCAGTAACAAGAAGGCAACTTTCGTAAAAGACATAACTATTGTATTGAAGCGAGGAGTTACAGACAGGACCAAAGCATGAAGCGATGGAAATACCAGAACACAACCTAAGCCAAGTTAGGGGTGATGAAAGAATAATCACCCTCTAAATTAATTGAATAGAACATTAACGGTGAAAAATATGGAATTCCTCATGTATTTTTTGTGTACATGTTACAATATGTTTATCTGAATGTTGGATACATAAAGATTTCTCTCTGGAATTAAAAATTTTCATACATTGGCATTTCAAAGTGATCAAGATCTTTTCAAGGGGGGGGGGGGAGTTATATTGATAAAAGATATACATGTTTTAGACTTAAAAGTACTTGTACCATATATTTCAATTATTGATTCTTTTTATGATGCTATAAAATCTGATTTAAAATTGACGAATCTCTAAATGTGATTATCTCTTTACAATTAACTGAATTGTTATGCAACATACACTTAATGTTCAAGTCATAGAAGAAGGATATGGAGATACCGAACAGTATTCAATATCAAAGTCCATAAAACAATACAAAACAGGAGCAGAGCAAACACAGACCTCCGAAACATCAAAGATGGGATCAGGTGCCATGGAAGAGTGAGCATCCCCTGCTGACCGGTCACACCCACCGTGTGCTCCTTGTAATGGAAAAAAACCCATCGTCAACTCAGTGTATAAATAAGGGACTAACAATCAGTATGAAAAACGTCCGTCAGTATTTGACTCAATGACGTTACACGTCATAAAAATGACGTTACCTTTTTCCCGCAAGCACTTTATAGCGCGGTACAAGTTTCTCTAAAGTACAGCGTAAATGATTTTATGACGTAATATTTTGATAAGAAATAACTTCTTTTTTATGAGACTATACCAATTATAAAATAGAAGGAAATTGCCATTCCATTGAAGAATTAATGTATGAGGAGTAACATTTTGAAAATATTTCATAGAAATATATCAATATTAGGAACCATGGCAACATCGTTCAATGAAATCAAAAACCGATAGAAAGGATTTTGTAGTTTAGTGTAGGCTACCTGCATGCAAACTTATATTGAAATCAGACACAACTGTAGGAGAAGTAGCATTTTGAAAATAATTTTTACATGTCTAGACAGACAGAGACGGACGGACGGATGACGAACACATAGATATAGCATAAGCTCTTCGACCAGTAGAGCTAACAAGAGGCTCAGGGGCCACATCGCTCACCTGAGCAACTAGCTAGGTAAAAGCAAAAATCAGTTCAGTATTGAAAAGTTTAAATACCTGTATATTATAAAAGTGGGTTCGAGGGAGGAAGGAAGGGGGGGGGGTTGGAGGATTTGAACAAACTTTAACTACACTTCCTAAGAATGCTTCTGAATTAATATGACACATAATGGCTTTGTTGTTTCTTATTATGATCCACTTTAATGATGCTTTTTAATTAATGATCAATCATGGCTTTGTGAAGAATTGTAACGATTTTCCCAAAGTATTCCCATGTAAAACTCTGATATACAATTTTGGCCCAACTCTACACCCCGGGGTCATGATTTGAACAAACTTGAATCCTCAGTACCCGAGGATGCTTCCATATAACTATGACCAATAACAACTTTGCTGTTCTCAAGAAGAAGATTTCGAAAGATTTTTTCTATGCAATCTTACTTTTATCACCCATAAGGGTCCTACCCTTGCACCAGGGGTCATAACTTGAACAAACTTCACTACCAGAGGACGCTTGTGTATAACTTAAACCAATCACGGCTCTGCTCTCTTTGAAAAAAAAATTATTAAAGTTTTTTTTTAAAGTGCGCCAAATGATAGCGCTTGTGACGTAAGAGAGGTATTTCTTGTTTACTTCTAGGACAGCAACAAATCATGTTTTGAAAAAAAAAAATGGACGTTTATTTGCTTTGACAATAACAAGTTTTCATTTATAATGTGCCATTTTTAATTTAATATAAAAATTATATCGTGAACACAAACAGTTACTATAGATCTAAGACTTAAAAATTGTAACGATTCGCCGGTTCGATCCAAAGTGAAAGTAGAATGATTTTAACTTTGGGACTTTTAAAATCCTTGTTATTTAATGTGCTTCGAAATTAAATGTTTCAAAACACAAAGGACAATTCTTTTTAATGACCAGACAATGCAATTCTTTCTCTATACATTGTATGATTATTCACCGTCAAGCAACATCTTCAGGAACATCGAAATAAAGAGAGTTAACTCTAACTTTCTTACGACGAAATTGCATACACTTTTTTGATCGAAAAATATCTTTAAAAAATTTGTTGTTTTCTTTGGTTTTAGATATATGATAAAAACATCACACCACTGTTTTGATCTAGTCCCTGGTATCAGCCCTCGGATGGTCTCGGCCCGCGCCCTCCGGGCCTGGGCCGATACCAAACGCTCGGGCTGATACCAGGGCCGAGATCAAAACAGCAGTGTGATACTCTATATTTATTATATAGCTAATAAATAGTCTCTAATAAAATACCACCAAAAATCTAGAGAATAGTAGCGTTTGATATCTTGACGTTTTATTGAACGCTGACTTTGTATTACGTATACGAGTCTGCCCGAAACATTCCAAATACGATCGTTCAATATCGAACACCCCGTTGAAAACAAAAAAAGTCGGCTGGTCAAATTCTCAGAGCTTAATTAACGAAATGAAGTGGCATTTATGTAAGATGTGTTTATTTTCACACAAAATGAAATTATTTATTAAAAATTTAGAACGTATTAGACCCATTAAAACCTAAATAAGCAACTCATATCGCTCGGTAGGGTCATTTGAATGATGCGATATTGAACTCGTACAGGACAGACGTTAATTTTAATGCATATATTTAAAAAAAATCATTAATTTGCCTTTTTTATAGTTTGAATAATTATTATAAATTATGTGGAAATGTTTTAGCTATATATAAAAGGAGTTCTCGGGCTGATACAGGATGTGACATGGAAAAGGGGATGTATTATTCTCTTTGTTCGTCTATGAAATGATTTTTATTAAACATTAGAGCGTGTGCTCTAGAGTCGCGAAGTTAGAAGCTGATAATAACGCCGTGGGTTCGAATCCCAGTGTGGGACGTGGAAACCGGTCGTTCTGAACAGACCGTATAAACTGAGATCCTGTGTCGCAGTAGATGCTGGCACGAAAAAGATCCCTCATTGGTCAATGGCCATTAGTGCCGAGAATAGGACAAAATTTGCAGCAAGTGGTTGCGTATCCATATGAGTGGGAAATTCTCTTCAGAAGGACGCAAGACAATATAAAAGCAACCAAAATATAATGGGTAAATCCGTAAAGGTAACAAATAAAATAAAAGGAAATAATACTAGTATATATTTTGATGTAGAATATAAGTACAAAAATTTACATATTCTGCAGACTCTGTATATAGTTTTCCACATATAGTACACTTTGTTTGAAGGCAACAATATTTAGTTTTCGAAAACCTTGATGTGATGTGGCGGTTTCTTTGTTTTTCAAATGTCTTCAGGAGCATTTCTAACAGTTTCTGATTTTTCCAGGATAAAATACGCATTATATTCATCAGAAACAAACGGTACAGTAGGTGGGAAGCTTGTGCTCGGAAAAGGATCCACAGACGCTGTATTCACCATTAAATATTTTTCATCGATTTCAAATGGATTTTCCTCACTATGTGCAACATCTTTGATGCTTCTACAAGATGAAAATCTTCTTGAATAATAAATTCCGTTGGAGTGTAAAAGTCCCTCGGCTTCATTAGAAATTATAGAATAAAGTTGGCTCATTTTTTCCTCTTTTTCGTTTTGTGATGGTGTATTTGGTAGCTCACTTACAATGACAGTTCCTGTTTGGTTCATTGCACTATCTGCAAACAGGAAATATTTAGATGAATTTAATCAAAAATGTTTTGAGCAATTTCAAATGAATTTCCATTTCATTCTACATGTACTAACTCACGTTTGTCCTTGCTCATACATGGCATAGCAAGACGTAAAATTTTCAAACAAGAGGCCCACGGGCCTTATAGGTCACCTGAATATCATGAAACAACTTTCCAACAATTGAATTTGGTTCGAGTTTTAAACCAGATACCATGAAATTCACAATTTTGAAAGAGGCACCATTGCTTATCATAATTAAACACTTACAATGCTTACTTTAGTTACTTAATACCCAGAGTTAGATCAGAGTAACAAAGAGAAAATGCATTTCCACTTTATAACAAGTTGTGCACCCCATCACACAGGAACCACTGATCTTGAACATATTTCAAAATTGTAGTAATGTTATCATAAATTTTATTCCATCATAAATGGTTTATTAATACCAAAGAGCAGATTTCAAAGCATTAATTTATTTTCAGACTATATGTACTGTTACCCCCCAACTCCTGACCCAGAGAACACGAAATTAACCATATTGCTAGATGCACCTTCGTTACAAATATATATACTAAGATCATTGGCATAATATCTTGGAGCAACTGAAAAGAGTTTCAAAGAATTCATGCATTTTCACTATATATAATCAATAGAGCCCCGCCCTAACACCAGAACCCCTGATCCAGGGGAAATGAAATTCACAGTTTTGGAAGAGGCATCACTCCTCATCTTAACTATGTACATAGTTTATTGGTTAAACACCCAGGAGCAGAGAAGAAGATTTTTGAAGAATTAATGCATTTTCACTTTATAATCCATAGAGCCCTGCCCTAGCACCAGAGCACCTGACCCTGGGACCATAAAATTCACAATTTTTGAAGAAGCACTCTTGTTTATCATAACTTTGAACTTAGTTAGCTTGTTTAATACCCAGGACCAGAGGAAAAGATTTTCAAAGAATTAATGTATTTTTACGATATAATCAATAGAGCCCCGCCCTAACACCAGAACCCCTGACCCAGGGGAGGGGCCATGAAATTCACAATTTTTGAAGAGGCACTCTTGGTCATCATAACTAAGAACTTAGTTTATTTCAAAGATTTTCAAAGAAATAATGCACTTTAATATATGATATAAAAAGCCCGCCCTAACACTGGAACCCCTGATCTCAAAGATGGGAGAGAAACTGTTACAGATGATGTACGATCCGGAAGACCAAAAACGGTTAGTAATGCTAAATACTTGCTGAAAATCAAAGATTTAGTGGAAAAACAGGGAAGATACACTGTTAAGGACTTAGCTCGAATAGTAGGGATATCAATGGGAGCAGTTCATAAAATTCTTACAAAAGATCTCGGTTATAGGAAGATCTCTGCAAGGTGGATACCTCACTTAGTGAATGGGGAACAGAAAACTAGTCGTGTTTCATGTGTTAAAAAAATAATCAAACAATAGTCCAATCCACACTTTGCAAAAGTTGTTTCCCTTTGCGGGGTCAACCAAAGGGTCAAAAGGGAAAAAACGTCATTTCTCCTCTGTATGCTACCAAATATTTGGGCGTGCTGTGATAAATTCATTGTGTTCTTTTTTTTCATTCAATGTGTGGGTAGCCCCATCTTGGGGCAATCAGTACACATAAGGCAGAGTTTTTTAAAGTCAATTGACGAAGTTACAAACCTGAAAACTACAAAGGCTACTGTATTGATTATATGGGTTTATCCCCTAAGATGGCAGCCAAGGGACATAACTTTTGAAAAGTGTCGATTGGACTATTCATAAAGAGGAAAACTCGACTATTTTCAGACTTTATAACAGGAGATGAAACGTGTATGCATTATTTTCAGCTGCAGAGAAAGTTTAATAATAAAGTATGGATGACAAAACATGGAAAGCGTCCAGTTATTGCCAAACGCTGCACGATAATGCTTCAGCCCACAAGTTCAAATTAGTCACATATTTTCTCGGTAAAGAAGGGGTAAATGTCATCCCTCATCCTGCAGATCTACCCCCCTGTCTTTTTTCCCAAAACTTAAAAAAAAACATTTAGCTGGAAGACGCTATAACTCTAGGTCATCACTTGGCTCTGCAATTCATCAGTTTGTGAAGAGTCTGCCTAAAGAGGAATATAGGAAAGCTTTTTAGGAGTGGATTTCTCGACTAAAAAAGTGTATACGTGTTAAAGGGGAGTACTTTGAAGGAATAAAATAAAGAAATGCAAATTAATTTGTCCTTATTTTTTTAATCAACCAAGGACAAAACTTTTTGAATGACCCTCGCAGGCTACTTTAGTTCAGGAACTGTTGTACATATATACTGTACTGTTGTAGACTTTACTTTACCAGCCCCCCAAAGATCTGACAGAATCCACGCGCAAAACGTTGACGTCACACAGATTGCTAAGTAACAGCGGCCATTTTGGTATCCCTTGTAAATGTTGGCGAAAACGTTTCATATGAATTAACATCAATAAAACCTACCTTACATCTTAAAAAGAAATCACCTAGAGTGTTGTTGAAGGTTGGGTTGAGCCATGTTACTGGTGTTCGTGATTTTTTAAAGGTGGAATACGAGTTTTTAAAGGCGGAATAGTAGTTGGATCAGATACGAAAACTGCTTTATTTGGTTTGCAAACTTTACAACAGATATGAGGTTCAGCGAGCGTATGAAAAGTAAGGAGAGTCGTTTAAATATAATTTTCTGATGCATTCTTGAGAGTTATAGCTGTCGTTAAATGTTTTCTGCAAAATTACATCACAAACCTCTCTGGCATAATTGTACCAGTCTACTATCGTATGTTTGCTAATTCCCAGTTCGTTAAAGACAAATTTCCGGTTACACTTGAGTAATTGAACAAGATCTTTAAATATCGAGTTTTAAATTATTATTTTTGAACCATGATCCTTTATGGCTTATCTCCATACATAGCAATCACACCTGAATGAAGTGTCCCTTCTACCGAAATCACAAATTTGCACAAACATTCTTTCAGAATAATCAATAAATTTAACAGAATTAACAAGTCATTGATTATTTGGACATTTCCGAATACAAGTATTTTCCATAGACCTTACAATTTGTATTTAAAAATTAATATATAATACTCCGCATGTGCAGTGATGGCAACGGTAATTAAGAGATCAGCTGATCATATTTCACTGTAAATACAAAGTGTTTTAATGTTAAACTCATTTTGAAGTTAAGAAAAACTTTCGTTTAAGTCGAAGTTTTAAACTAAAAAATGTGCAGTAGGTTAAGAATCTGGGATCAAAAATGTCCTAAAACGCTTATTTTAAAATTTTTCCGGCGCCATCATACCGGTATACAGGTCACCTGAGTGAACTATTGCTATCTGTTTTCGTCCGTCATGCGTTTACATTTGAACATTTTCAGCTTTTTCTCTAAAACCACTCAACCAATTTCAACCAATGTTGGTATATAAAATTTATGGGTTAAGGGGAACAAAAATTGTGAATTTCATTGTCCCTGCCCCCCTGGGGGTGGGGCCAAAACCACTAAAATTAGTACAATCTTTAACCATCTTCTTCTTAACTCCTCGATATCAAGCAGTCAAATTGTTGACTTGATTGTAATCAGCATTGAATCCTCTACCAAAATTGTGAAATTCATGACCCCAGGGTCAGGTGTTCTAGTGCTAGGGTGGGGCTTAATAGGTTATATAGTGAAAATGCATTATTTCTTTGAAATTCTTCTTTTCTGCTTCTGGGCATTTAATAAACTAACCAACTGCATAGTTGAGTTGAAAATGACAACCTCTTCCAATATTGTGAATCAAATGGCCCCAGGGTCAGGGGTTCTAGTGGCAGGGTGGGGCTATCTAGATTATATAGTGAAAATACATTATTTCTTTGAAAATCTTCTTCTCTGTTCGTGGGAATTAATTAAGCAAGTGCATAGCTATGTTCAATAAGACTGCCATTTCTATAATTTTGTGAATTTCATGACCCCAAGGTCAGGGGTTCTAGTACTAGGGCGGGGCTATAAGGATTACATTGTACAAAATGAATTATTTCTTTTTAAATCTTTTTCTCTGCTCCTGAGTATTAAACTAACCAGGTACATAGTTATGTTGATGAGGCTGCCTCTTTCAAAATTGTGAACTTCATGGCCTCTGGGTTGGGGGTTCTGATGTTAGGTTGGGGCTTTATTGATTATTTAGAGAAAATGTTTAAATTCTTTAAAAGTCTTCTTTTCCGACCTGGGTATTAAATCAATGAACAATGTACATAGTTATGAGGAGGAAGGATGCCTCTTGAAGATCTGTGAATTTCAGGGTCCCTGGGTCAGGGCTTCTTGTGTTAGGGCGGGGCTCTAATGATTAAATAGTGAAAATGCTTGAATTCTTTGAAAATCTTTTCCTTTGCTCCTGGGTATCATGCCAATGATCTAAGTACATATTTATGACGAAGAAAGCTGCCGGGGGGGGGGGGTACATTGTCTGAAAACAAATTAATGCTTTGAAATCTTCATTTTGGTACATAAGTATTAATCAACAACATGATGAAATAAAATTTCCAAAATTTTTAAGGTGTGGCCCCTGGGTCAGTGGTTCCTGTGGGATGGGGTGCACAACTGATAGAGTGGAAATGCATTCTCTCTTTGTTACTCTAATCACCTCTTGGTATTAAGTAACCAAAGTAAGCATGTTAAGTGTATAGCGTTGATAAGCAATAGTGTCTCTTTCGAAATTGTGAAGTTCATGGCCTAGCTCAGGTTTAAAACACAAATCAAATTCAATTGATGGAAAGTTGTTACATAATACTCAGGTGACCTATAAGGCCCATCGGCCTGTTGTTTGATATAATGGAAACCAATAAGGCGTTTATATATTTAGGTGGAACGGGTAGAGTAAAGTTCCAAAAAAAAATCAAAAAATTGCTATTTTGGAAATCGTGTATATGAATGGCATACATGTACGTATATGCTGTTTTATTTCAAGAATTGTTGTATACACAATAAGCTTCTTTGTATTGTTGTGTAGAGTTAACAAATTTGAACACACCCTGCAAAGCATAACAGAGGTCATGTCTTGTGAACAAAAACAATTACGTTTCAATGGACGTTTGTTCATTTAAAAAAAAAATTCACACATCATTGAACACTGACAAAGCTGGTTTACTCTTCTACTCTTTATTTTATCTAAATAACTATTTTTGACTACCAGGTACCCAAGTCGAAGCAACTGTTCCTTCGCCAATCGCTTGGCGCATTGAAGTAAAAGTTGCAGGCCTTTTAGATGCAACAAGAACTGAGGCCCTTTCTTGCTGTAGTCGTGCTGTAGCAGGATAAAGACCCCCCCACTGCTTAATAGTCCAGAGTGCCGTGTAATGGTCGAAATTTGAAGCCCTTCACCAGTATATAGGGGCTCCCTATATGAGTGACAAATTCTCGAAAGGGACGTTTATCAACTTGCAATCAATGAATCAGTCAATCAATCAATCAATCAACGAGATGACAATGAACATGAACTACATTCGATATATACAACTTTCTTAGTTATGAATAAGCAAAAAAAAAACATCTATGCATGTATTGTTTCTTTTAAATTCATAATTATATATTCCTGCAATTAAGTACAAATTGTCAGATATACTATATTATAGCATTTTCAAAATATATTTTGTGCATAAGAACAATTTCTTAAAGCTAGCAACTGGCAAAAAAGTTTATGAAACAAATACATCAACACACTCATTTCAATTCAATAGTTTGTAATTATGTCTATAATTATTGTTTGATCGATCTAATGACCTTGTTAGCAAAATACAATTTATTACTAAAACGAATGCTGAATGACCCTTCTTATTTATTTTTTATGGTCATTTCATATGTTTCAACTCAATAAATTGTCTTAGCAGGGTGTGCCCGGTGGACAGGGGATGCTCAAATACTCCTCAAAAGCATTTGATTCCTTTTTCGATTTTAGAATTTCGCATGTGTTCTGATTCTGTATAGTTTTTATAGACTTTTTAGCTTCAGAACAGTTTGCTATCCCCATATTTCATCGACCACAGTGGGTTATCCCTCCCCCCTCCCCAGTTTCTTTGCATTTATGGACGTATCTCGTAAAACCAATTGCAAGTAATATTCACCTATATCATTTTTTTTCTTTTTTGACTTGAAAAGGGGTCAAACTAGGTGAAACTATGTTTTAGTAAATCAAGTATAATCAAACTGGAAATGGCTCTACGAATCTCGAGAAAATTAAAAAAAAGCTTGCTACTTAGGGAAAAAAGGAGAACATAAATAAATTACTGCACCACTTAGTGTTGAACTTGTTTTGCAGAAGTTGTCCTTTTTTGTCCTTGAAACTTTTCTGAAAAATATATAATTTATGACTTAATTTTTGCATGAATAATATTTCAACACTAAAATGCACGAGATACAAGTACATGTTTAGCCAAAAGAATCGAAATTGATTCTGAAATTGTATCTTTACTGCTATATAATTATGTTATTTTCAATAATGATAAAGTGTAGGTTATTTATTCACCTACCTTGTTCTGAAGATTGCAATAAAAATACATGAGAACAAGAGACCCCCTGTTACAAGGAAGGAGGAAATCCACAGAGATGGTGTTGGTTGGTCGAATCCAATACTATTAGTCTCTGTCAGAGAATTTATTTTGCAATAGATGAACATGTTCACTATGACATTTTAACAGACAGTGAAATACAAGCTATGAAAAAAAAAACATTGTACACATCAGGAAGGAAGGGTGCCTCTTATTCGTTGATACAGACGTTTGCGTTTGTGAAATATTGATAATTTCTGTGAAATAAGATTTATCATTCATTAAACATCGCTAAGCAGACACCTTTACAGATTTCTTGAGCAGAGGCTCTTTCATCATAGAAGCGTACAGTGTCTTGCATATTCAATGTAATATTCATTATCCATTATCTTTCGTTCGATGATTACTTTTGGAGATATTAATACTGTAAACAAAAAAAAATAACTCTAATTGTTAGTTAGTATGATAATAAACATAATAACTATAACTGCATGAAAAATAATAGAAATCGTATTGAAAGGATTTTGGTACATAAAAAGTGTATGTATACTTTACATTTTTGTATAAAAATCGAACTTTATACAAACCATTGTTCGAAATACATCCATACTCAGGATCACATCCATGTGAACAATTCGAACAGCTATGTAGGCATCCTGATCCGTACTTGTCAATTGGACAGGGCTGTGAACAATTGCGATTAAACCATCCAGGTGGACACTCTTAAATCAAATTAACACCCACATAATTAGCTACCATTTAATTCGCTGGACACATACACACACATACAAATTCAAGACTTCGTTATTTCTTTTCAAAAATAATGAAATGATTTGCAAATTCATAAAGAAATTATTTTGAATACTTTAAGGGGGGACCTATGTCCGAAAAGTCTTTGTGTGAAATTTTCAAAACTTTGACATTTCTTTCCTGACCACTTGCTCTTAATTTTTAGGTATTAAAAACAATACCTTTATATGGTTATTTTTACACAAGAGCACGTGCAGAAACAGTGTGAAATGCTAAAAATAGATTATTTTCCGACATTATTGTTCTACCCCAAATATGCGCTAAAAAGAACCAAAATGTCAAATCACATTCAAAATCAACAGGTATTTAATTTTTATATGACTTGTATCTTTAAAATGAAGGCAAATTCATTGTAATCCATCTCGCATGAAAAATTGTAATGGAGCACAATGTAAGTATCACCCCGTATTCCGTGTCGTATTTTGTACAGTTCCGACATGCAAAACAGGTAATATCTTAAAAAGTCTTTGTGTGAAAATGTTGTAATTCATATTTTTTGAAAGAAATGATTCATCTCTTTAGTTTAACAAAGAAAATAGTATACCTTTATGATAAAATAAACAAGAAATATGACGTTTTCTTTTATTTTCGCACTCTTGTGTCATGAATATTGACCTTTCTGCACTAAAAAAAGGTAGATAAGCACTGACAACCATCTGAATATAAAATTATTTTGCGAAAAACGAGCATTTTGTTTTGATTAGAAGCAATTTAAAGGGATTAATTCTTTTCTTCTTCATTCCAATCACTCTGCTTCCCTCCCCCCATTTCCCCGTCAACAACCAACGCCTATTACAACCTAGGAATGACTTCATAGAATAAAATCTACATGTACTATAAACCAATAAGCAAAGATAGGTAAAAGTACATTTCTTATTCTTTATCTTAGTTTTATCCAGAAATTACAATTAATGTTAAACATATAATGAAACATATTTCCCTGATTTATGCCGCTGTCTTTGCTGAATTTTATCTTATCTTTTTGCGCTTATATATCAGCATATCATCGAGGTATTTCTGGTAAAAACAAACGTCTCTATTGTGACTTCACATAACGCTGCTTTGACGTAGAACGACATAGTTCCCCCTTAACTTATCAGGACAATACTTCTTGTTTACTTACCAACACACTGTCCATTTTTGAAGTGGTAATTGTTACAGCATCTCCTTCATCATCAGAAAAAAAAGACAAAAACAATTAAGGCTAACTGACAAATTTTTAAGGGGGATAACTCAGTTGATCAATGATAATGTTACCGGAAGTAAATGATTGAATTTCAGCGTAACCGTTTAAAAGCAATTAAAGTGCCTTATATTCATTTGATTAATCATACGTCATTAAGTATAAATAATTTAAATAATTAGCCCACTTTCTTTCTTTGATATTAATTTTTTTGTACTGACTCGGACTGGTAGTAGGATAAAGCCGATTTTAAGTAAGTCAAGGCAAATTCTATCCTTTGCTTGCTGATGCTTATCCTTGTAATGCTGTTTTTTAAATGCTCATCCTGATGCTAGCTAGAATCTAATAGTAATTTATGTATAACAAAATAAGTTTCCCACACTGCAATCAATCAATGCATGATGAACTATTGTTTACTTGTAAATTAGGGAATAACTTTTTTCTAATTTGGTATTTGCGACCGTTATACTTGTAAATTAGGGAATAACTTTCTTCTAATTTGGTATTTGCGACCGTTAATGCTGATTTAACGGTCGCAAACTGAGTTTTACCGGCGACGCGTAAGCGGAGCCGGTAAAACGGATGTTTGCGACCGTTAAATCAGCATTAACGGTCGCAAATACCAAATTAGAAGATAAGTTATTCCCATTCTAATGCAATCCATGCATTTTGTTTGTTGTTTATGTCTTATGTTGTTGAATTTTGTTACATGAAATACGTCACGGAGCATTATGTTTTTCCGTCGCTCTATTATGAAGTCACAATGAAAAAGCTTTCACGCTCGTAATGCTCGTTTTACTGCTTCAAACATCAGTAGCCAATCAAATCGTGTTTCGCAAAATCTCTAATTTTCAGTAAAGGGAGGGGAAGTTTTGATCGTTTTCAAACTAATTTATAACAATATATTTCAGTCAAGATTGTTCTTTCTTGAAATCTAACAAAATATTAATCTTTAGATTAGGCTTAATGAGCAATTGAATTATAATGTTCCTTAGAGATTTATCACCCAAGCTCAGCTAGTAAACTGATGTTAGTGAACATAATGAAATGAGTAAAGTGAATGTATGTATGCGATTGAAAATGAAATTTACTACACTATATATATTGGATTCCGAAACTTCATAAAAATCCTTACAAACAAAGATACATTGCAGGTTCCAGTAAATGTTTAACCAAGCCTCTTTCATTAGTCCTCACTAACCAAATGTTAACACACGACGGACGATGCACGACGACGGACGAAAACGGATAGCAATAGGTCACCTGAGTTTACTCAGGTGACCTTAAAAAAATCTATAACATTTTGATTATTGTCCAACCATTTGCACCGTGAATTTTACATTGAAGTCTATTTGCAACGCATGTTGATAATTGTGAAAAGAACTTAAACGCACCCAATAAAACGGTCTTGTTTTATATATATACTTTCGTTCCACTCTGTACACTATTGACTTCGATAGAAGCAACGAATCAACAAACAAGGTAATTTTTATTTTTTCTCGAAATATTTTTAACGAGATCCTCAAAATAGATTTCAATAGTGAAACCCTGTGAATAACTACGCTCCCTGTAAATGAGTGCATTGTACGTGTAAAAGAAATTAACTGCATTACAGTTTGTTTTCACTGCGATTTTTTCCATGTTGTACAGAGTTAAACAAAAGTAAATATCATATTGGTTGGACTCAGTGTTTCCTTTTTGGTGGGTTTGTTTTTATGGGATTTTAAATGTCATGCTTTACTTGAATTCTAAATTCGGAACTCGATACAGGTGTGATTTGAATTATAGGATAAATTTTATTGGTTACGATGTAAAAGAGACATTTAAGCCAAAATAAAAATGTCATTATTTACATAATTATATAATCGTGGAAGGGCTCCTTGAAATGGTTAATAACAGAAAAATATCACAATTTTGACAATCCAGATTAAATGAACCACATTTTATTTTAATTTTGAACTACACAGTAGACATTTGAGAATATCCGCTAGATCGTACTATTGCAAAGGCCTTGTCAGTTAACCTTTACTTACAATTTACAGATACTTCAAGCGTGTGCTAACGTTTAATTGACTCCACATATTTAAGTAAAAGTAAATTAAAATAATGATAAGTTTATTTTTTTTTTCAGAAAAAGTTAACCCTTATGTCGCATTCCGCAGCTCGTTCCGTTCATTTGTGGTTTGATTTACCACAGAACATTAAATGTGTTTGTAACGAAGTCTGTGTCACTGAATCTCAAAAGGGAACGTATTTCTGCGTCATCGGATTTAGTCGAGGATACTGCGGCATACAGGAGCTTTATGACGGAAAGAAAATGGCAATCTTTTCTGTCTGGGACAGCGAGACGAATACCGACCCTTCTGAGGATAAAAGAGTCCAGGTTATTCATAGCGGAGAGGGGGTTGAGGTTTCTCGATTTGGTAATGAAGGAACAGGTGGTAAAACCATGATGCCTTACGAATGGGCAATCGGCGAGCCTGTACAATTCAAACTGGAGGCCGAAAACCTTGATGGACATTGGACAGCATATTCTTGCTATCTTAAAAACAGTTGTTTACCAGATTGGTTTCACATGGCAACAATGAAAACGATCTAGCAGAGGTGTACACATCCATATGTAGACATTAAAAGAATTGCACACAGGTCCTTCATTTAGTGGAACTCTTCAACTCTAGGGAAGAACCCAATAAAGTCCAAACTACCTTGCGTTTTACCTTAAGTTCCAACTTATAAAGCAAGTCTTACCGTGTGTAACGGCCCCAACATTGCCATGAAAACGTCACGCTGGTAAGCATTCGAATTAATGATAGATTGTACATTGTATCGACCATAGACTTGCAAAATGATGACTTAAGCGTCAAACTTTTTTTTTTTGATATCCCAGTTTCATCAATTTGTATGTTAATAGCCTGCTAGAAATTGTTTTTATTTAGATCATTCTCTATCCTTTCATATCAACTGTAAAAAAGTAAAATACATAGATATTATCAATCAGAAATTCGTGTGTTAAGTCTGCTTGTTTTGAACAAAATATTTTTTGCAAATGACCAAAGGTATTAAGTTAGATTACAAGTTTCATTTATATTGAAGAAGTTATTGTCTATAACGTAAAAAAAACTCCTTTAAATAATTTTGGGAATGTTAAAACATGAATTGTTGCTAAGTCGAAGGTTTTGATAATTAATTTTGAAAAAAAAAGTTATTTAAAAAAGCTTTAGAGTTCTTTGGTGTTTTAAAGTATGTACATTTGATATTCACCATACATCAAATACATGCATGCGTGGTGTTGTACGGTAAATGAGGAATTATTTATGTATTTAAATGAGGAATTATTTATGTATTTAAATGAGGAATTTTTCTTTTCTGCTGTTTAATAATATTTTAATATTAGCTAGGAGTAAACACAGATGCTTGGGGAAAACCCGCTTTATCTCTGCTTTAAAAGTTTTAAGTTTATGAAAATACATGTAGTTATGGTGATTCAAATACATTTCAGCTGTTGTAACTTTAAAAACAATATTCAAAACTGACATAAGACTTTGAAGAATTTCTTTTTAAAAGATAATCTAAAGTTTGTTGTACCTGCTTTGTCAGCTAATACCAGAGTATATTTATCGTGAAATTTATCAAATTTTTTGCACTTCTGAATTATTGAACGCATAGAGATATTTTTTTTAAACTGCCCCTAAATCATGCAATGAGAGATTTTCACATCCATTTGATACATGTAATTTTTTTCAATGTTGGTGGGGGGACACCTGAGAATTTAGATATCAAGATGGTTTTGTTTTTAAAGACAATCAAATTGCAACATTGATACATATATCAAAATATAGATGTGTAAATCATTCTACTTGTGGGCCATTTTAAACAACATTTGAAAGAAAATCTCGTTCCTCAACTTTCGTACTACTTTTTAGACGTTGACAGAAGTATAAGTGGAACAATGAATCTGGGTAAGAGATTATTGTCACAGATCCCACTGTGGGGCGTGAAGACTGGTTCTTCGGATGAGACAGCTATAAACTGAGGTCTCGTGCCGCAGTGCGGACACGAAAAAGATCCCTAATTGCTCAATGGCCGAGTATTGGTCAGAATATTGTAGCTCTCCACCGGCAAGTGGTGGCTTCTTCATATGCCTCTTTCTTTACTCCTCATTTAAATATTACTCCGAAACTTCATAAAAATCCTTACAAACGAAGATACATTGCAGGTTCCAGTAAATGTTTAACCAAGCCTCTTTCATAGTCCTCACTAAGATATTGACATTAGTGTAGGAAAAACTTCAAGAGTACTGTGCAACAATATATTCAAGAAGTGGTGTGAATCAGATGTGGATACTCAAAAATTCAAAAGAACTTTTAGACAATTTGAAATCACAAGATTTTACCAAAATCAACAGCTTAAGAATTTAAGACTTTTCAACTTTATACACAACCATTCCCAACGATAAATTAAAGTCCAGGCTTTTTGATATCATTAACAGCTGCTTTTTCAATAAAAATGGAACTTGTAAATTTACTTACCTGGTCATTAGTCTTTGCAAAATTATTCTGTTAAAACACATTCTTATTGCACACAAGTACTCTGAAGTTGACATCAAGATATGCTTGAGTCTCTGATTGACAATATCTTTGTGGTTTTTGGAGACCAGGTACTAGTATACCAACAATCTATTGGAATTCGGATGTGTACAAATTGCGCTCCGTTATTAGCAGACTTATATTTATATTCATATGAAGCAGAATTTGTGCAAAATCTTACGCGTGAAAAGAAGAAAACACTTTCTATGGCCTTCAACTCGACATCTAGATATATCGACGACGTATATGATGGTAATTTCCATTCCTACGTCGATACGATATATCCCAGTCAGGCAGTGAGCTTGAGATAAAAGATACCACAGAGTCTGACACATCTGTTTCATACTTGGATATTTTACTTGAAAAAGAGTTACTTAATGGTAATTTAACAACCAAGCCATATGATAAAGATGATGACTTTAACTTTCCCTTACTTATGCAGCAATATACATTCATCACCTGCATACGGAGTATATATATCTCAGTTGATTCGAAACGCAAGAGCATGCTCTACGAATAAACAATTTCTAAAACGAGGTAAATTATTGACAAGCAAGTTGATGAAACAAGAATATCAGCAGTCTCGTTTAAAGTCATCATTTCGTAATTCTATGGTCGATACAATGACCTCGTCAGCAAATACAATTTATCATTGAGTCAAATGCTGACTGACGTTTTTCATACTAATTGTTAGTCATTATTTATACACTGAATTGACGACGGATTTTTTCGTTATTTCCTGATCATGACAAGGAGCACACGGCGGGTGTGACCGGTCAGCAGGGAATGCTCACTCCTTCATGGCACCTGATACCACCTGTTTCGGAGGTCTGTGTTTGCTCTGCTTCTAATTTGTAATGTTTTATGGACTTTGAGATTGAATACTGTTCGTTATCTCCATATCCTTCTTTTTTCAAAACAAATTATTTAAAGGGAGATAGAGTGGCAAAAAAATTGTTTATAAATAACACCTGATGCCATGCTAATCTTACAGTCCAAACACTTACCCCACTCCACAATTGCCACTTTCTTCAGCAGAGATAAAAACAACAGAACACTTTATAAAAATTATGTGAATAAGTAAAATAAGAAACATCACTGACAATACGATTATCCCTGTAAAATGCATATCGAGGAAATATTTACTATTCCCGTTTTGTTCACTAGAATGAGGAAATGAAATTCGCGCTGAGAAGAATGTTAAATTTAATATAAAGTTATTGAAAATCGATAATAAATTTTAAATAGTGTACAAATTATCCTAATTATAATAAGAGAGTAATTTGTTGGCTCAAATATCTTTAAACTTAACTGTTTACATCAAAAACTTTTTAGATTTCCTTTAATTTTACTTCATTGCTATAAATCAGACATCAATCTATTTCTTAAAATTAGTCACAAAAAACTTGGTTACTTTAAAGAAGAATTAGTTTAATTTCTTTTGTTAGTGTTACAGTTATTTAATTGATCACATGAAGTGAAACCTCCAATGCGCTTTTCTGATCATCCGTCGTCCGTCCGCCTGTAAACTCTCACATTTTCAACTTCGCTGTTCTCAACAAACACTAGGCCAGAAAAGATTTAACTCTTACTTAGAAACACCCTTGGGTAGTGTAGATTCTAATTTGTTAAAATCATGACCCAAGGGGGGGGGGGGGCACAATAGGGAATCCAAGTTTTAGATTAAAATAAATCGGAAAGGAAAGTAGAGGAGTTTCAATAAAAAAAATTTTTTGAAATTGCGATAATAACGTACGATGCGATATAAAATTCCATATACAATGTACTTCATGGATTTATCTTTAACTATGGTAAAATCAAGGACCTATCTACTAAATAAATGTATAAAGGTACCTGGTAATATTTAGTGAGTAAGTATAAACTCTGGTCCAGGTTTTCTAGAGTTAATTTCCAAAATCAATTTATATGTTAATTAAGAGGATTTTGCGTGTTTGTTTGTCATTTTATTTCTCTCTTGAGAATTTATCACTCATATAGAGACGCAATCAATTACCGGTGGAGTTAGTACTTAAGTTCTGATGTAAAACATCAATTTTCAATCATGTAAAAGGTAATACTTTGATATTTTGTTCGTATAAATTTATTTTGGAAGATAATTACGTGTTTTCCTTAAATCGTTTTTCAACTGAATTTTCATTTTCGAATGTTTGTTATATTAATTCCGAGTTTATGTGACATTTTGATTTTCCTTTCCACGTTTAAACAAATTTTGAACTTCAGCATATTTCCGTTTAAGTGTCACCTGTGTTATGTCAACTCTTTTCCTGATTTCCGTGTGAAAATGCACTTTGAATTAATTTTGATTTCTACTCCATTTTCGTGTACATTCACACAAAGAACTATATATAGACAGACTAGCACCATTAGTTGAAACAGGAGTATTGCTGATTTTGTTTATAATAAGATAGGTATCAAATTTAAACAAATAACGGTTTAGTGGTGATTCTGACGATATAAAAAAAAAACACTTAAGTTTTTATTTCTCCCTTCTCCATATAAAGGAAATATTGAAAACATTTCATATATACTTTTCCTCTTTGCATTCGTTTTGGGAAAATTTTGTTCATGTGCGATGCACAAATTGTTCTTTAGTGTATGAAATACATGCACCAGACATTGACCGAAATTTAATTACAATTTGAAATTTGACACTTAAGTACCATCTTGGAGAAATTCTTTAATTGGAAACTCTCCAGTATGCGGTAAATCGATTTATTCAAATAAGACATATTATGTTTATACCTTTTTACGAAACATAACTACAATTATCAAAATGAGTCCCATTGGCCTTAAAGGTCACATGGGCATCATATAACAACTTTCCAACCATTGATGTTGTTTCATGTTTTAAATAAGAGGCCATGAAATTCACAATTTTGAAAGAGGCACCAGTACTTTTCATAACTAGACACTAAGCATGCTTAGTTTGGTTACTTACAATGTAATACCCAGAGGTAGATCAGAGTAACATGCTTAGATTGGTTTTTTAATACCCAGACTGGCAGAGATAGATCAGAGTAACAAAGAGAAAATGTATGTCCACATTATACCCAGTTGTGCACTCCATCCCACAAGAACCCCTGACCCTTGTTCCACACATTTCACAATTTTAGAAAAGGCACTTTTGCTCATCACATAAATGTTTGATTAATACCAAGAAGCAGATTTCAAAACATTAATTTATTTTTAGTATCCCAACCACATATACGATACCCCTAACCCAGGGGTCTTAACGAGGCCGAGTCTTATTATTTCTGCCCTAGGGATTTTGATATTTTTTGGATAATTAATTTTTACTGTTCTTGTTTTAAGATTAAAAAATCGAATGATTACCATCCCGATTTCTTAGGGGTCCATCTCAAAAGTTGTCAAATTTTACTATTGGACCCTATGGGAATTTGTTGGAAAAGCGCCAAATTATCACATTTTCCCCATAATTTTTGTATTTCTGCCCTAGAGATTTCTTTTTCATTCCAGTAGAACAGAGTTATAATATAAAGTCACCAAATTTGAAATTTCAAAAAAAGTTCACCATCTAGGTTCGTCCAGGAATTAATGATTACTAAGTTTATTTTTTTCAAAGCCCAATACCTCTAAATTTGCCAAAAAAACGGTATAAATAAATATCAGTGCAGATGAATTTTCGACGCATATGATTTGGGTAAAAAAATAGCAATGATTAGATTGCTTGTGTTTCTTAAGATGTTCTGTCATCAGTTTTTAGTATAATATCCATGGGCGTCTTGAACATACAAGCGAGTCATGCGTCATTCTTCAGCGTCATGCATTGCTTACAAAATCCAACCAGAAGTCTCTGTCAAGACTGTAGCTCTACTGGTATGTTCTTATAAAAAACAAAGAGAAAAGTAGCAGTTGGGACATAAAACTTTAAAAATCAATAAATAGAATAAAGACAAAAACCGATCTTATTTAAATGTAGTCTACTTGTGTGCCAAGTTATACTAAAATCAGACCAAAACTGTAGAAGAAGTAGCATTTAAAAAAAAATTCAGAGAAATTTCTATTTTTAGTAACCACGGAAACATGGTTCATCGAAATCAAAAACCGATATATAGAATTATGTCTCTTAGTGTAGTCTACTTGTGTGCCAAGTTATATTGAAATCAGACCAAAACTGTAGGAGGAGTAGCATTTTCAAAGAATTTCACAGAAATTTCTATTTTTAGTAACCACGGCAACACCGTTCATCGAAATCAAAAACCGATACACAGAATTATGTATCTTAGTGTAGTTTACTTGTGTGCCAAGTTATATTAAAATCAGACCAAAATTGTAGGAGGAGTAGCGTTTTGAAAAATTGTTTACAGACGGACGGACGGACGACGGACGCATTACCATCGCATAAGCTCTTCTGGTCTCTGACCAGTAGAGCTAAAAATGTTGACGTCGTTAGAGCCATTTCAGCGTTTTTGCGCTAATTATTGTCGTAAAACCACATTTTCAAACCAGTAGTTGTTACAGATAATGTTAATTTTGTATTTAAATCACAATATTTGGCAAAGGTGCATTGTCCCACAAATGACTGCATGAAATTAGAAAGCTGCGCAGTCATGCGCACTCGAATTAGACTTAATCTCGTTAATTGCATTAACATATGCATGTATGGAAAGACTGTTGCTCATCATAGTTATATAGGTAGTACTTCTGCTTAATATCTAGGAGCAGAGGAGAAGATTTTCAAAGAATAATGCATTTGGAATATAACCCAGGGGTTATGAAATTCAAAATTTGAGAAGTACCCTTACTCATCATAGCTATGTGAGCAGTTTATTCAGAACTCAGCAGCAGAGAAGAAGATTTTCGAAGAATTAATGCATAATCAATAGAGCCAGAATCCCTGACCCAGGGGCCATGAAATTCACAATTTCAGGAGAGGCACTGTTCCTCCTAAGTACTATGTATGAAGTTAGTTCTTTTGATATCCTGGATTAGAGAAGATATTATTCTCTAATATACGAAGAAATATAAAGATATAATGCATTTTCACTATATGATCTATATATAGCCCTGACCTAGCAGCAGAATCCCTGACTCAGGGGCAATGAATTTTAAAAATATAGTAGAGGACTCATTGTTTAAGGGTCTTGTTACAAACATGCGTACAGTTTGAAAGTTTGATGTCTAGGAGAAAAGAAAAAAGATTTTTAATGATTACATTAATTTTGGCCCTACTCCTGGGGCCCAAGGGTCCATGAAAATCCCCCTTTTTGTTCCCCTTCACCCATAGATGCTTTCTGTTGGTTGAAATTGGTTTGGTGGTTGCAGCGAAGAAGCTGAAAATGTTCAAACGTTAACACACAACGCACAAGGACGGACGAAAACGGATAGCAATAAGTCACCTGAGTAATGAACTGTATCCACGATGAAAAGTTCATGTTGTGGGATCAGGTGCCACGAGGAGTGAGCATCTCCCTGCCGACCGTAACACCCGGGTGAGTTCCCTGCCATGATCGGGTAATAAAAGAAAAATCCGTCAACAATTCAGTTTGTATATAATGACCAAACAATTTCTATGAAAAACGTCAGTAAGGATATTTATGATTTAATGATAACTTGTATATACTGACAAGATCATTGTATTGACCAAAGAACTTACGAATTGATGACTAAACGAGAATCTTTAATTTCTCAGAGAAAAGAAAATTAACCCCAGAACAATGATGCCTACGTCTTAATTTTTTTCATCAGGTCTTTTTTTCATCACAAATAGTCAAAGCGCCATAACTCTGAAAAAGAATTCCCCCATTAGGTAAAGAACCAATTAATCTTAACACGTAATTGAGTAACAGAAACATATGGAGATAACGAACGGTATTCAAGATCAAAAGTCCATAAAACAATATAGGAGCAGAGCAAACAGAGGCCTTTAAAACATCAGAGGTGGGATCAGGTGCCAGGGAGAAGTGAGCATCCCCTGCCGACCGGTCACACCTGCCGTGTGCCAAAAAAAGGATCAATATTTGCTGTGATGGGAAAACTAGAAAGTAAGAAATATAATGCCTTTAGATCAGTGATATTATCAAAATTTTGCCACTTGCTCTTGGGTTGCACACTTAGACCTTTACTCGGCACTTGACCTTAGCGCAAATCAGGAAGCAAAACGAAGGAGAGAGGGGTCCCATCGTTAAATCCCTTTAACAAGTTTGTAAATTATCTCTAGGGAAGCTCTTAATACTGCATACTAATTGTAGGGTATTTTTATGCTGTTAGAGTGATCTGCCTTTAGAAGTGAGATGGATAAAATGGGTCATTTTTAAATCAATCCCATTCACGGAGGCTCATTCGGTTATAAAAGCGCTCGCTCCGTGATCGGGGGGTCGTGGGTTCGAATCTCGGCCGAGACTGACTAAGTCGATCACAAGAGAGAGACTCATGAGCCACATTGCATAATTTGGCTAGTTCGGTATTTTATGAGTGGTATCAGTCTATCCTTTGATTTGAACAAACTTGAAACTAAACTAAGTATGTTACCATATTTCTTTGACAAATCATGGTAAGCTTCTTTTGTGCCCCAACCTTAACCTTGGGGTCATGATTTGAACAAACTTGAAACTAAACTACCAATCCAAATATGACCAATCGTGGTTCTGCTGTTCTGATGAAGATTTTTAATATATATTCCTAGGTAAAACTCTGATCATCCCTTGCGGTCCCACCTTACCCTCGGGGGTCGCCATCTGAGCAAAATTAAAACTTCACTACCTGAGGGAGTTTCAATATAAGTTTCCTCTTAATTGGCCTAGTAGTTGTTGAGGAGGTTTTTAAAGACTTTCCTATGCAAAACGTTGATCGTCTATTGTGACCCACCCTGCTCCCGGGGATCATGATTTAAACAAATTTGAATCTTCACTACCCGAGACCTTTTCCATATAAGTTTCATTTTTCCTGGTCCAATGGTTCTGGAGAGGATTTTTAAAAGATGCCATTGATTTTTCATCAATTCTTTATTATCACCCTTTGGAAAACGGTTTGGTCTTCCTAATGAACAAAATTGAATTACTAGGATACTTTGTGGCAAGTTTGGTTGAAACAGGCCCTGTGGTTCTTGAGAAGTTGAAAATGTGAAAAGTTTACGCACAAGCGCACGACGACAGACGAAAACAGAAAAAAGAAATAGGTCAACTCAGCTGACGTAAAAAATAAATGTCGAAAATGAGAACAAAAATTGTCGGAAATGACATTTTTAAAATGACAGAAATGCTATGCATAATCCCAGAAATGAAATGCAGCGTATCGGGCTGTTTGAAATTACTCAAATTCAAAACTGTCAGTAAATCACTTGCAATGATTTGTTAATTCAACAGTTACGTGATAATGTAATTAAAGAGAGAATAAAACAGTCAAAAGATTCTTGAGTCTTGGAATATTGCAACTTAACTTGCTGCGACTAGCCCCTCCCTCCCCCAATTTATGTACATTTTCCACTTGTACCATTATCTTTCAAGTTATTTGTAATCCGGTCTCAAAATGTTGTAATAAGAATTAGTCAGTGATTTAGTTCAGAAGTAACTGATAAAATAACAACCAAACTTTTGCATTATTCACAACTACCACAAATACAAAATAAATTGCGTTTATTAAACCTGGAAAGAAAGAACTGACAAATATAGTTAACTATAAAGAACAATATAGAAAAGAAAATTGAAAGGTTGCATTTCAATGAGACTTTTACCGCTTATGGATCCCAAATGAAAGTCAAACCTCACTTCCACAGGTAGAATGATGTCATTTTTATACCCCCGCTCCTAAGGAGAGGGGGGTTTACTGTTTTACCCTTGTGTGTCTGTCTGTCTGTCCGTGTGTCCGTCCGAAACAAATTTGCGTCGCAGTTTTCTCAGCAACTACTCATCGTAGATTCTTGAAATTTAAACACAATCTTCTCTGAGACATGCCATATTGTGGGATACATTTTTGCTCAAATCCGATGTCAACTTCCTGTTTATCTGTGCGTCTGTCCGTTTCATACATAACAAATTTTCGTCGCAGTTTTCTGAGCAACTACTCATTGTAGATAACTGAAATTTTAACACAATCTTCTCTGAGACATGCCATATGGTGGGATACATTTTTGTTGAAATCCGACATCAACTTCCTGTTTGTCTTTGCGTCTGTCCGTTTCATACATAACAAATTTTCGTCGCAGTTTTCTCAGCAACTACTCATCGTAGATGCTTGAATTTTAACACAATCTTCTCTGAGGCATGCCATATGGTGGGATACATTTTTGTTCAAATCCGATGTCAACTTCCTGTTTGTTTGTGCGTCAGTCCGTTTCTTACATAAGCAATTTCGTTGCAGTTTTCTCAGCAACTACTCATCGTAGATGCTTGAAAGAAGGTGTTGCAGTTCTTTTGTTATTTTCCCTAAATGTGTAGCAGATTAAAAGAGTAATTTTTATCTTGCAGAAACTCATATTAATTTTTTTCAAATGCAACAATATATAAAACACAACGAGAAACAATATTTGGAAGCTGCGTATTGACTTCCAATTTGCCATTAAATGATGTGAAAATTAGTCTCACGGCAAAATATGTAAGATTTTCCGTTTTTAAATAGGGAATCCCCATTGTTCTGAAAAAGTGTCTCCTTGAAACAAAATAATTTTGATATATATACAAAGAGGCAGGAATTTTCTTCAAAACTGCTATTTCCGAATTTTGTTTCAAAGAGGCACATTTTTGAAAAACGCAAAAATTGAATAAAAATTATTCTCCAAACGAAATGCAAAATGTGAACATTAAATAACACTCAATCTATCGTGTTCGAAATGGTCTAGTGGATATCCTGGTGGGCTTCCAACTAGAACTCTTACCAGAGTATGGGTTCGAATCCTGGAATGGATCATTTTTGCATATTTTATTTTTTTCTTATTTTTTCCCATATGTAATGGTAGTGTAATTATATATTTTGAAAGAGAGAGAGAATGTCAAGAGGTTAATTGAGTAATAATTATAAATGAGAAATGCAGGATTGAATTCTTTTCCTTACTGTGACTTAAAACTAATGCTTTATAAAATTTTAGTTTCGTCTTGGAAAGTAAAGTTATTGTATTGTTTGAATAATTTATTTTTTACATACTTTAGTTATTGCAATTTTGAATAATTCTGGTCTCTAAGTTAGTAGCCAAGATTTGATTTGAAACAAATGAAATGTCTTGGATGTAGCACCATAGTGTGATTATGGGACGCAGTTTTATCTCATGAAAAACATTTCCACACGATGTCTACAGTATATATTTCAAAATGCTGCTTTAGCTTTTGTGCTTTTTGTTATTCCAACCTTTTTCGTGCAAAATGACGAAAGTGTTTTGCTGTGTCAAGCAGGAATCACCCGCCGTAAACATAGTCCTCTACGTAGCTGTAACTATATTTAGACATAACGAGGGTATTTAAATGTCCTTCTCGATATATAGGGAATAATCGCGAGTTTCTGCAACACCCTCTTTTAAAATAATCTTCTCTGAGGCATGCCATATGGTGGGATACATTTTTGTTTAAATCTGATATCAACTTCCTGTTTGTCTGTGCGTCTGCCCGTTTCATATATAACAAATCTTCGTTGCAGTTTTCTCATTAGCTATTCATAGCAGATGCTTGTAATTTTATTACACTCTTTGTTGAGGCATGCCATATGTTGGGATTAATTTTAATATGAATCTGATGTCAACTTCATATTTTTCTGTGCATCTGCCTGAAATTGAACTTGTGTATATTAACATGATAGTGCTTATTTACATCAGAGCTGGGTATTACTAGTGAGCATTGGCTCGCAGATTTCTTGTTGAATTTCAGAAATGACTTTGAGACCATTTCTTACGAGACACTGATAATTTTATTCAGTAAAACTTGCAATGAGATTGAGTGCTGTTCAATTTCTTCTTCAAATATTGCCTTCAAATAGTGATAAACACCACCAATTATAGTGTATGTGATGCAACCCACACATCAGTTGGAACTTAGACATTAGCTTCTCAAAAGAAAAACTATATAGAAAAAATAGTCATTTTTTTTAAACATTAGAGAAAAAGAAATGTTCTAATAATTCAGCCTTATATTAAGTAGACCACTTATCATTGATTGTTTGGATAAATGTGCGTTTATTTCTCCGTCTTCTTCTATGCAAGTCCATACTTGTAGGTAAAAACCCGTTTTTATCAGGGCTCAAGGACCCGCCACTGGGCAAGCACGTCTAACATATTTACCAACCCACACAATAGTTCAGTTTAGTGTGTCACATTGCTGACAGAGATATCTCGTCAGTGGCTCGTAATTTACACGTTTTCCAGAATAGACCGTTTCCTATGAAAAACACTAGGCTTGCGAAGAAAAGTGGATGTAGGCGAAACTTGCATGGATGATGCATCTCCAGTCTTGCTTCAAATGTTTGAGTTGACTAACATGTTACTGATCTGAGAACGGCTGGTTAAAGTTTTTCATTAATTGGAGCACTTTATTTTACAGTAGCAAGATAAAATATTGTTAAATTCGCCTTAATATAGATAACAATTGTCGAAGGGAGCTTTGTAATCTTTGATGAACTACATGTATATTCTTCTATAGGAGAAATTTTTACGCCTGTAAAGACTTTGAAAAATAGAAGTACGACGTCACAAAGCGCTGTAGGGTAGCACTTTTACTGGACGTTGACTTGCATCATTTCGAAATAAGGAAAGACCTAAACGAATGAATAGACAATAAACAAGGAGATTATAGGATTATAGTGTTCGATGATAGGAAGATAGTTAAGTAATTAAAAATGTATAATAAACATTGTAAATATCAATAACTAGTATGCTTAAAGGTCGTAAGAAACAAATACCTGAACATATTGAGTTACACATCTGAACTGATAAATTTAATGTTATTTAGCTTTTTAATGCAAGATAGCGACAACACAGTTGATCAAAAATACTCGATCGGGAAAATAAGCTTTGACTGACGTTGCTTATCTCTCTTAGCCTTGACGTCAGAAAGGCCCTGTTGCCTTTCACTTCCTAATTCTATGCACATTTATATATAGAAATAAAACATGGCTTCAATAAGTGAAAATACATCTACGAAATGTATAGAAATATTCAGTATTCAGAGAAAAGATAAGGAATCGATTTTTTTTCAACTTAGAAAAGTTTAATATATAGTGCTTACAACGTACATTTACAAGTATTTTGACAGTCTTATATCAAAGAACAGTACCTACTGTATCAATTGTGACTGTATTGTGAGAATCTAATTTGCTTTTAGCTTAAAATTAATTTCTTCTTAACACTCGAAATAATATATTCTGAACGAGAATACTATCATGTTGTCATATACTCAGGGATTCTACTGCTATAAATATCGATATTGCCTAAATATGTGTCTTTCAGATCAGAGAACACGAAACTTTAAACATGCTGACATTTTAGAGGTACATGCTTATCAAGCCTGGACTTCAATACCACTGGTCCCTGTGTTTGTTTTTGGAATAAACATGAGGGCTATTCCCTAAATACTTGTTAAAATTTCCTTTAATATTTCTAAAGGCCTAATTAAAATTCTCTTGTAAGTTGATATGTGTTAATCTTAATGCATTATTCTATTCTTTGTGGCATTTCGCGATTTTCTTGGATTTAAAAAAGGACATTTAATATTTTTTCTTCAAAAGACTATGAAATCCTCCTGATTTTGTGTCAAACATGGAAAATGGTATTTATTTTGTTTCTGCAGTTTTGATTTACAGTAAGTAATCATATTTGGAAGGTAAAAGCGTAATTGTTATAGGATATTCATCAGGGTCATCTTCCGAAGAAAAACCCAATTTTCAGTTACCGTAATTCATTAACGACTTCTTCAAACTGAAATGAATGAACTACGAAATCATATAACTCATCTTATTCTGAACACAGACACGCGTTTATATTCACAAAAATAAAGTATAATTAACTCTAAAATAGAGTAGATTTACATTATGTCCAACGATCCGTTTCCATCAGTAGGCCTTTGTGACGTCATAAAACCACAAAATCAAGAACGATAAGCGGGTAAGAAAAGTACGAATAGGATACTTTTTATTTAATTTAACATTCTTTCATATGTAGCTTTCTGTTTAAAAGTGAAATTATAGCGTGAGGAATCGTTTCCTATGACCTTTAAATAAGATTTTATTACTTTAAGTGCATAATTTAAAAATTAGCTGCAATAGATATTACGGTGAATAAAATTGTTCTCTTTAATTTAGTGATTATTTTCTTGTCTGTAGGATAAACACCTGCAAAGTATGCAAAAGTAATCGATAGTTCTTTATACCAATGAGCTGACAAGGAATAAAAATTATAAAATTTATACCAATGAGCTGACAAGGAATAAAAATAATAAAATAAATAAAATAAATACCAATGAGCCGACAAGGAATAAAAGTAATAAAATTTAATGAGCTGACAAGGAATGAAAATAATAAAATTTAAGTAATGGTTATAAGACGAAAACTGTCCATTATGTCAGATATTAGACGACCCGAGGCGCGTTAGCGCCGAGGAGAGTCTAATATCTGACATAATGGTCAGTTTGAGGCTTATAACTTACTAAAACATTTCACCACTGTCGAACACTTCCATTGACAACTTATTGGACAGCCACAGGTAAGGTCTCGTTCTGCTTGGATGACTACCTGGCACTGTTCATCAAGTTAGGCCAAAGGAAACCAGTTTTGGTTTTTCTTCTGTTTTTATTAATAGTAGGAATCATCGAGAGGTGTTTTGTATCGATAAATATGAACATTAACTTTGTTTAGTCTTATTTATCCGCATTGCGACATTTTTAGCTCACCTGAGCCGAAGGCTCAAGTGAGCTTTTCTGATCAAAATTTGTCCGTCGTCTGTCGTCGTTGTTGGCGTTGTCGTAAATTGTCGTTGTAAACTTTTCACATTTTCATCTTCTTCTCAAGAACCACTGGGCCAATTTCAACCAAACTTGGCACAAAGTATCCTTGTGTGAAGAAGGGGATTCAAGATTGTTCAAATGAAGGGCCACGCCCTCTTCCAAGGGGAGATAATTATGAATTAGTGAAAAATTACTAGCATTTTTAAAAAAATCTTCTTCTCAAGAACCACTGAGCCAGGAAAGATGAAACTCATGTGGAATCATCCTCAGGTAGTGTAGAATCAAGTTTGTTTAAATCATGACCCCCGGGGC
>PRKT01000091.1:108659-125415 GCA_003671525.1 Saccostrea glomerata | reverse complement strand
CTTTTTTTGCTCGTTCACCCCCCCCCCACTTTCGATTTGTTTCCGATGTGGTTCCTTTACTCTATATATTTTACCTTCACACTTACAAAAGTACACTTTTATGACTGAAATTTCGCACGAAACAATTTCAAGGGTGTGACAACCATAGCGCAGTAGTTAGAGTGTCTGCTTTAAAGTTAGGGTTCGAATCCCACTGTTGGATCGTAAAAACCGAGGTCCCTTATCGCATTAGGTGCTGGCACGACAAAAATCCCTCACTGCTCATAGCCCTGAGTACGGAGCATAGGACAAAATTTGCAGCTCTCCACCGGGAACTGGTGGCGTCTCCAAATGAGTGATAAATTCTCAAGAGGGACGTTAAAGGAGAAACAAACATCAAGGGCGTGACTTACAAAATGTAGGCTATACGATTTAAAATCGTAAATTCCGATCGGAATATTACCAAGCAACTTATTTCTAAAACAATTTGCATTCATGCATTTAATCAAGCCTATTTAAAACCGACCTGTGCTTCTATTCACCGTTTACTGAAATCAATAACAAGAAGATAAAAGCAAATGTATACTGTTGATTGGTTTTTCAATATTAAGATACATTCTTGGTATAAGCATGAACCGTGGAAAAATATTTACTTTTATTCATAACATATACAAAATGGTCTGAAGTCATTGGACAGATATTTTGGTTCATAAAATTCTATTTTGTATGCATATTGTATGATCAACCATCTCTTTCTACCTGCTAGTTTACATCCAGGTCTGTATTTTTCATATCGTCTGCAAGGCGAGGCAGTTTGGAGATGTGTATGACGGATAATATTCTGGTGCTTTACTTTTTCGAATTTTCATAAGAATGTGCCTGAATCTTTGACTATTTGTGCAATAAAACATAAAGTTGATAGAATGGTTGAGGTACATCAGTAGCTCACACACAGTTCTGATGAGCCACAGCATTGATAAAGTGGAAGCAGTGATCGATTCGTTAAACAGTTCCCCGGAAACCATCAGTACAGCCATAGGAGAAGAGGATATGCAAAATGTAAAGGATATTGCTAGTAACAGGATCGTTAACCTCAAGTCCCTTCCTGATCGATCACGTTTTTGTCCTCTGGTTTGTAATCTCCTTACTTTTTGTCTTGCAATGAATATATTGATAATAATGGAAGTGTTCAATATCAGGATGAGGCATATTGGAACCACGGAGAAAAATGCAGCATCTACCCATGGCCATATTTTTGTGAGTAAGTCTCGATGAGCAAACACTGCGTCGCATTTGACGGAGTTTCTTCCGTCAATGTTTTGCACTGTGATTCCAGTAGTCACAAGAAAATGCGAATTTATAATGAGTGAAAAAACAAATAAAATAAGAACAATTCTAAGAACTTTGTCATTGCTCATTTTTAATTTATAAGTAAACAGTGGAAGACACACGGCAATGAATCGTTTTGCTGTGATTAAAACTATAAGCCAAACGGAAAATAAACTGAAAGTGTACGCAAGAACATTACATATCTTGCACGAGAAATCTACACTTCGAAAGACGTCCATACCAGATATTTCGTGTAACCAAGTGGATAGCAATCCGAACACCAGCACACATGTATCGGCTACAGCAAGTACTGCTAAAAAGGTATTGATAGGCACATTTTTCATACTTTTATGTCGGAATATTACGAAGGATAAGATGTTTCCAATGATTCCGAACGTCAGCAGAAAGGGTGGAATATATATTTTCAGACTGTGCTGTAATCTATATGTCCAGAATTGATTCCAAGCAACTGGTGAAAATGGTACTGTTTCTGAGAAGAGATCCCCAAAAGCCTTGTCACTGACGTTGTCAAAAATCTCCATTGACAGGTTTCTTTCCATCATCAATTGGTTGAGCAATTTTAGTATCATAGTCCTGTTTTGCAGATTGAGCAATAATTGTTCCTCAAATGAAACGGAGCTGCAATTTTATGAAAAAATATTGAATTAAGACTTTCTCTCTTAAATTGTCCGATATGAAATTTGTGATAAATTTAAAATTACGAAAATTATATGTGTCCTACAATTACCTTTGAAAATTCATCCTTTGAAACTGCAGTATACTCTCGGTAGGGAAACAAGTTTTACTGTGTTAAACTTTAAGGTAAATGCTTTTTATATTGTGAATATAAGAAGTAAATGCCCTAATTAATTACTTGATAACGTGAAAATAACTTGAAATTGATTTAATCTAAGCAAACATATTGTCTTGGTAATGTACACTTTTAATAACAAGTCTCTCACGTAAGACTTTGGTTTGATTAACACTTCTCCTAAGAACATCATGAATTTCTGTAGCATGCGCGCTGCTTTTGTACCACCTCCCTGATTATTGATTATTTAGAACATGTACTTTTTTTCACTGCCCGTTTGTCTTTCCATTCGAAAAAGTCACCTGCGCGGCCCATTGGTTAGAACATCTGCTCTACAGTCACGAAGTACATGTAAGGAGTTGATCTTCACATCGCGGGTTCGAATCCCACAATTGGTCGTTGAGACCAATCCTTTAGATGAGACCGTATAAACCGAGGTTCCGTGCCGCAGTAGGTGCTCGCACGAAAAGGATCCCTCACTGCTCAATGGCCCTGAGTGCCGAGTATAGGACAATATTTGCAGCTCTCAACCGGCAAGTGGTGGCGTCTCCATATGAGCGAAGAATTCTCGAGTGGTATGTCAAACAATATAAAATCGATCAACATGCGCAAAAACTGTTACAGTACCTTGCTGATAAATTTTGCTTGGTAACAGTCACGTGTATTTTATGTGAAAAAATCTTTCTTTGGGTACCAACATATTTGATCATTGGGCACATTTATATTATTTTTTTCAAAGTTTTGGTCATTTGTGCTGTGCCTTTTATACACATGTATCCCTAATGAAAATTTCTTTCATTAGGTAAAAAAAAAAACTAACGGTGATCAATCGCAAAAAAATATGTATATATTTGCAATACAAAAAGGTTACGAGAGCATATTCTAAGATAAAGAAATTTTAGAGGTAGGACCCTATTTACCTGTCACTCCCGCCGTAAGCCCTATATGAGATCAGGTAGAGAGAACTTTCCGTTTTCAAATCCAGTATAAAAACAAAGCCCAACAATTGGACCTATATATAACAGCTCTATACACTGCTTTTATCGGAACGAATTAGGTCAAGTCAGGGTTGTGGAATTCTTTGGAAGCCGGTCACGGCAGAGGAACAGCTGATGGTGTAGGGTGGGTAATTAAAAGGGCTGCAGATTCCTTTGTTGCAAATGGGGGAATCATAGTAGTCCATGTATTCTGCTCTCCAGAAATAGAAAGTGGAGTTGTATCTAGTAGACTAAATGATGTCAAAAATGTTGAAAGATTTCCCAGCAATTCAAGGAACAATGAAATTACATCAGATATGTGCTAATGTTGAAAGATTTCCCAGCAATTCAAGGAACAATGAAATTACATCAGATATGTGCTAATATTCAATTATGAATTATTTCATGAAGCTAAATAAACCATTCAACAAAAAGTAAAACAGAAGCATTTTCTTCGGCAATATGAATTTGGTGTTATTAATGAACAATTAAACAAAAAGCAAAATATTTTTTTCATTAGTTTATTGACAAATATTTACACAATGTACTTTCAGGTTCAGACTAACAAGCTGAGGTCTTTAAGGGTGAGAATTCTTATCCGTTTTTGCTCAGACCAAAATGTAGCTCTTTTAACATTAGAAAGATTTATTTCGAAGGAGGATCGAAAGTTAACGTGGAAAGTGGTATGTCGTACGTTATGATGGGCTGCCGTATCCCGGTGTTGTACAAAATATAGATGCAACTGACGTAGAAGTTAAGGTTTTATCCATTGCATTTGTCTTAACAGATTTTTGGACAATGGTCGAGGATCTTCTCATGTATGATCAAAAGGGTATAATATTATTTAAACAACCAGCTAGTGTCGGTTCCAGTCATTTTCAGCTCTTCAAGTCAGAATGGGAATATTTTGCACACGCATTAGAAGTGTAAGCCTGGCACTGTTTGAGCAATATCAAATTAATTTTTCATGTAGTTTAATTGTTTATTCATGACTTTTCTTTTAACAATGAAATACTAGTATATAGAGATAACGAACAGCTCAAAAGTCTTTAAAACTATTCAAAAAAGGAGAAGAGCAAACATGGACCTCCAAATCATCAGAGTTGGGTTCAGGTGCCATGGAGGAGTGAGTTTCACCTTCCGACCGTTCACACCTGCCTTTGTCGTGATCGGGAAATAACGGAAAAAATCCGTCCTCAATTCACTGTGTAAATAATGGATTAACAATAAGAATGAAAAACGTCAGTCAGCATTTGACTCAAAAGATAAATCGTATTTGCTGACAAGGTCATTATAGCCAACTACAGACATTAAACGAGACTGCTGATATTCTTGTTTCATCAACTTGTTTGTCAATAGTGTAATTACCTCGTTTTAGAAAGTGAATACACATAGACCATGCTCTTAGATTCAACTGAGATAAATAAACTCCGTATGCAGGTATTGAAGGTATATTTCTGCATATAGCTTAGAGTTGACGATTGAAAAGTTATTAAATAATGTCTTCAAGTTTATTATCAAGGTTGGTTGTTTGATTGCCAATAACGCCTTTTCAAGTAAAATATCCAAATATGAAGCAGATATTATAGACTTGGTAGTATTTTTTATCTCAAACTCACTGGGATATATCGTTTCGACATAAGAATTGAAATACAACGGAATGGAAAAGGAATACAACGAATTTCATTATCATCTCTATTGGCGTTCGTAATTCTTCCGTTTAAATGATTTATTTCATTAAACATGTTTGTTTCACCACTACCAGTGTACTTTCTTTTTAGCATGTCATTACCAAAACATTGTGTCATTGCCACAAAACAAAGTCGTCACAATAACGATCCTGATTTATATCGAAATTAACTTTTTATTTAACGATCATGATTTATATTGAAATCAACCTTTTATTGTATGCATTTCTTACATATCTAAACCGAACGCGCATATTATATGAATATTTCAACACGAAAAAAAATTGTCCATAAATCTAAATTAATAATATACTGATCACTTAACGAACATTTTTAATGGAAAGATTTGGTCATTTGATATCAAAGTATAGTCTATAGTATATAGTGTGCCATTGTAATATATTAATGTTTGTACACGATTTAAAATTTTTTTTTAAAGTACCAGGTAAACTTCGGTATCTCTACATCGGATATGTTGACAACCTGGGTGATCAAAAAGTTCACGAACTAATTGAATAACTTCCATAAAAGAAACAATATTTGGTTTCAGTGTTGATTATATTATAAATAAGTCCTTTCCGAATTTAATGCGTATCTGCCACCGTTTTGCTCATGCGCTAATCACGTGATTAGGCGATCACGTGACGTGACCCCCTCCGTAGCGTTGATCTGTCACAAAGGCTGAAAGATTTTTCGGAGTTTTATATCTCTTTCCATGTAAGTTAAACAATAACTGTTCATTTGTCAGAAATGGTCAAATCTCGGCAACAGAATGGGTGGATAGAAATATCCTTTTCAAAAATAAGCATGGTGACCATCAAAACCCAAATGATCTGTCTTGGGGGGAGTCGTTTATTCAAGGTGGATAGAGAATGGGTGCCTCCTTTTTATCATATCATGTTTAAAATCTGAGTGACTGAAGTAAACGATATCTGGGGTATTTAATAAGGTCTTTGATATCAAATTGCTTCATTAAAAACGCATCTCTTTTCAAAGTTGCTTTCACTGGGCAACAAAACAAATATCATTTTTAACCATCTGCCTTCATTCACTAAAACGATCAATCCAATCATTAATTTTTAAATTTTATAGGAAGTCTTTTGTGTCTTAATAAACTGTGTACAAATTATTGTACGCTCAGCAAAGGAATTTCCAAGATAAACAATCAATTTAATAGTCGTTCATTGAACAAGTACGACCGAGACAAACATTTTTTGTCACAAGTGATCTACATACTGACATCATTTTCACATTGTGACGTCACAAACAAGAAGCAAAACATTATTCAGCAAATGCTATTTAATTAAATTATTTGTGTATGGCTAAGTGTGTACCTTTTTTATGTAATCTGAATTGAGGTTTTGTAGATAAAGAGATAGTTCGCCAACTTTTTGATAACCCCTCGTATAAATGATTTGCAAAAGCTCTGATATGTCGACCCTGGTAATGTCGAATACCCCGCTTAACTCGACGTATATTCTCAGTCCAAATAGCAAAATTTACCTTGTATATGTCGAGATCGGGGCAATTTTCTGTTCTACGTAACCTAATTGGTTGTCAGCCGTCCCGCACAGACGACTCCATATATCTCGACGTCGTCAGAAAGTCACACCTCTCACATCCATGTTTTGACCACATACTGCTTCAGTAGAAATGTGTTCTAGAGGAATCACAAGTCCCCTCGGCGTCTCTGAGACGTTATTTGTTTAATGTTCAGCTTGGGTAATATTGAGAAATCTATATGTACTCGATTCTGCGTAAATGTACAACCGTTTATTTATGTCGAAATCTAACAAAACTGTAACATTTTGTAATACAGTATACACATTGAAATCAATTTAACGTAGAAATTGTGGTCAAATTGCATTCAACAGGAAACAATCCAATCTACGACATGCACGACTATTGAATTATCCAAAATATCCATAGGTATATAGTGATCGGTATTTCCGTCCGTTCGTCTGTTGCGCTTTATCTCTTATCCGCAACTCCTCTTATACTACTAAGTGAAATTAAATGAAACTTTCACAGAATCTTTATTACATATTGCCATTGTGCACCTCCTATTTTACTTTTTGTTTGACACGTATTTTAAGTTTCCCCTAGAAAAACATGGACATGGCCATTATATGTTTACCTATGACGTCATATATAGAAGCTTCTAGATAACATTTGATAGGACGAGTTATTCCTCTTTACACATTACCGTAAAACAATATATAGCAACACATGGATTTTAAAAAAATGCCCAAATCGGGTCGCGGAGCAGGTCAAAATTTAGTAAGTTACAAAAGATACACTAAATAATGCCTGTAGTCAAATTCTCTGTTATATGAAGCTAAAACGATAAACAAATTAGAAATCTAAATGAAGAATCGTTACATCGATTCATACTCAAAATTGTGGCTCAATATTTTGCTTCGTTGAAAAGAAATCAACTTGAAAAAATAGGTACTCCTATTGAAACAACAAAAAACGATGACGTTTTAGAACGTCACGGAACAGCAGATAACGATGCAATTGTGTGTTTTACTCCAGAAGAATCCTGAATAAACTCTTAAAATGTTTGAGGAATGAAAAAACAAATGTCACAAGCGAGTTGTGCACGTGTGAAAAAATAGTACAGACAGTATTGGAGTGACAGAGACCTTGTATCGGATGAGGACAATCTGTGAAGAAACGGTTTAACTGTAAAAATTATTACAGCAACTTTAAAATGTTGGAACGCCAAGGAAAGACTTCAGAGTTGCTTATCCTGTGAAAGCAGAGTTAAGTAATAATAGAAATTAAAACCCTAACCAGGAAAATTATACATCGAAAATAATTGGTAAAATTTAGAAAAAGGTTTTTAAATGAGTGGGTATTGGATAATACTGTGTGTGGTGTACAGAGATAGTATTTTTAGAAATTCTTGACGCTATGTTTGACGTTACATTGCCGTTTCGTGTGCTCCGCCGGTACAAAACATGTAGATTTTAAAATGAAGTAAATTGATTTCTGTTAAATCGAATGGAATGAAACTTTATACATCAACAAAACAAATATTTTTACATATTATATTGTGCTTATTTTTAATTTCTAATGAGTAATAAAACGAAGATTGACACCGTCCACGAACTTTTTGAACAACCCTCGTACGTAGTTACACGTCTGTTTTACTATGCAGTAAAATTAAGACGTCGAGTTTCAACTCTGATATCTCGACACCTCGGATATTTCGATATTTTCCGATTGTCCCGTCGATGTCGAGATAACGAAGTTTACTTGTAATTCGTCAGCTAAAAAGTGGCAAATCTTGTTGCTGTAATGATCTCGGCTCAGTTTCTCGCTTCATTTGAATGTGTCTTAATGTAGATGTAGTAAACTAACTTCTCTGCTGGTGGTTAATAACAGGGGTACAAGACGCATCGATATGGTCTAAATAAGAATTTCATTGTTTTATCAAATATTTTTTTCAACTTTACAGGTTTGAAACATAATTAGCTAAAAATTAAAAGGATATCAAGTCAACGATTTCAAATAAATCATGTGGGTGAGCAGCTATCATACAATTTACCTGATCATTGTGTCATGGTGCGGTACTTTTTCTTTTGATGTTGGCCATACTTTAAATCAGATAGAAAACCTTTGGCTGAATTCTAACGTACTATAACTTCTAGGGGGCGGAGCTTAGCCGTACAATAACTTCCAATTTACCGCACAATAACTTCCGACAGAATTCGATGGTTTTTAAATATCTTTTTTTCAATTTCTGAAAGCTTTTACACAATATCTAGAGGAAACATGAGAAATCTCACAGAATCTAGATAACCCCCCCCCCCATCTAACTCTATAAATGCATACGAGACAGGGATGGGGTAATTGAACAAAAAAGTAATTGTACTTGACTGTAATTAATTAGTTACAGTTTTGTAAAGTAATTATAAAGCAATGAATTGCATGATTTATAAGGCCTAGCTGTAATTTAATTGAAGAGAAAGTCAAAGTAATTGTAATTTGATTAATTACTTTTTAATGTAATCGACTCCATCCCTGAATTACGTGAAAACCATTTTCAAGAGAAATGCATGTAAACTCATTAGTTAACTGCTTTAAACAAAAAATAAAGACAATACACAGAATTTCACTAAAAACACGTATATTCAAATGAAAACAAGATAATTTAAATCTGACAATATTGAAAACACGCGCAGTTCGATGATTTTCTTAAAAGTACCTGTTTCATGGGTTCCTTGAGTTACATGCACACTGATACATGTTCGTATAATATACAAGGATGCATTCGGACTTTTTCACAATGCATTCCATAATTTTGACACCTGTGGCTACCGTACTCCATTCGGATTTCCTCCGGACATGCAACCATATCCGTAGTAACAGTAATGAAGCGGATCATTTTGCGGACGGATCCAGGTTTCCAGTACATTACGGTTTTTTTGAAATATTCATGTTGCTTAAATTAATCCATCAAATACAATTGCACACTAGCTCTTTTAACATCGCTTGACTTTCCAATGCAACCATCTCCTTCGTACTTTTTGATTTGTTTGAACCGTCTACGATGGACCTAGGCCTGTGACGTAACGTCGCGTGCAGTTTGATGTCGAGGGAGTGGCTATGCAAATGACCATGACACAAAACATTTACAGACACTTTCTTTCGTTTGTAAGGAATTTATTATACAGAGAGGCGTGGCTGTCTCGTCGCTGCGCGACTCGACTGCCACGCCTCTCTGTACAATAAATTCCTTACAAACGAAAGAAAGTACTGTAAATATAACTTATAATTTTTTGTTAATTAAAAGTTAGAATTTTTGAAATAATACATCACAACACAATCAGTCCATCATTGAGTACACCTTTCCGTAAATTTCCAAAATAAAAATATGTTCGAAGTAAGTGGGTTGTTTCTTATCACCTTGTACATGTATGACAGTTTGTCGTCACTCGGTTTTTTCTCCAAGTAAGATTAAAGAAAACAGAAAATTTAAGTAATAAACTCGCAGAACTCTCATACGCACCGAACTTTATTTGTTTATTAAGGAAATTACAACTGGAAGTAAAGATTGTTTTATTTTTATTGTTCATAAATGTCACATTGGTTTCTCTTCTCGTTTCCTTAATGGTCCGAAGTGCAAATGAATTTGCTTTTATATACCCTTATATCATGAAAATATTCACAACCTGATGAACAGTAGAAATGCGAATTTTGGATGCCATAAGTCGTTCATTGAATGGTCAGGACGGAATATTTTCCTCCATTGCGTACGGTTTATCGTTAACCGTTATTTTTATAGTCGTTCTAGTTGTGAATTCTAAACGTTATCCCGTAAGTGGAGCTTGGATTGTGGAAGTTATCGTATTGACGTTAGGAGCCATTTTATCCATTGGAATCTGGATCATTGTGTTAAAACAAAGACGAAGTCTTTGTAGAAGAAAGTCTAGCGGAGATCTCGCCCTAAAAATTAAACTAGTGTTTCTTTGGGTATTTGGACTAACGTGCATCGTTAGTTTTTGTTATGAAATTGCTGTTAACTTTGACTGCCTTTTTCAAAATGCTAGTAAGAAAACAATTCATTTCAAGGGACAATATGAATTTGGAGTTGCCACAAATTGTTTAAACGTTGTGTTTTATTTCGTGCAGTTAGGATTTTTAAGCTTGTTTGCTAAATATGCTCTTCAGACTTCCATTGCCCAGAACTATTTAATTTCCTCTATCATCCTTACACACTTGGTATTGTGGTTCAGATACTTCCACGTTAATATGATGGATGGTATCAAGAACAAGAATGCCACGTCCGATCACATGTTTGCTAACATGTGCTATTATAATATGAATCATTCCGATTTCCGAGAAAAGTTACGACCATTCACTAAACCAGCAAAGACAGAATTCAGCTTGCTTGCTGTGGAACTGATACTGCTGATGTGGTTTTGTTCTGAGCATATGGATGATAAAGACATTGATCAATATGAATACATCACAGGTGATGACGTCAAGGATAATAACGATTCTACCTGTCTCATCCAGGAGTCGAGGGAGCTTACGTCATCAACAAAACCACCTCGTAGTTCTTTCACCATCACAAATACATTTTACATGTGTATTTTATTCGGAACACTTCTAAGTCTTCCGTTTATAGTGTCTAGCGTTATAATTTTCTATGCGTCTAATTTCAGTCTCAGGCATTACTATGCTTTTATTGTCACACTCCTTGTTTTCTATGTAGAACATTTAGTCCTTCTTTTTGCCACTTTTATCAAATTGAACAAATATTCTGTATGGGGAAATATCAAAGCGTCTACCTTCACAAGGAACAATTTTTTTATTCTCTTACTGACAATGTCCGGTGCGTTATGCTACAGTACATTCGAACTGTTGTCGTCTATTCAGATGGACCGAAAATGCAAATACCCTGTGGAAGAATTCAAAGATATGTCATTAAATCCAGATATCATCAATATCTGTTTTATCAAATGTTTGTTAGAGATAGTAACTATATTTTTACAAACAATTCTCATCCGCCAGTCCTGGCATATGGAGAAGTGCATAGTACCAAGAAAAAAGCGAACTATAAAGAGGCTATTAGGGACACTATGTTTAATCAATCTTATTCTTTGGCTAGTATTCAGTGTAGTGTTTGAATCGCATACTCGAACAATGGTGATAGAAAACTGTTTTTATGGAGAATCTTTCTGGAAATCAATTCACGATGGATTGTTTCCTATTACTGTTTTTTACCGTTTCCATACATCTATGCATTTTTATGAACGCTGTAGAAAGTATACTTGATCATGCCTCTTAGGTTAAATTATGAAACAATCTCAAGAAATAATTTTCTGTCCAGTTTAGTTTTGATTAAGAGGATGATTTTTACATGTACATGTACTTTGCTTCTTTGTCATGTAAATTTACTGGAAGTCATCCTTATTTGATTACATATTTTTGTTAATACCCCCTAGAAATTATCTTTAATTTTGTGATACGTGTACTTGTAACTATGTATCCAAGCATTCAAAAAGTTTATATTAGTACATGTACTACTGTGTTCAAGATTTTTCCAAATATGGTTAGGAATACGTCGACTCGGCATAAAGCACCAATTTATTACCAATCGTCTTCATTGAAAAGATTCTTTATCTCTCTTTCTCATTTCATACAAATGTCAAATGTTTAATCTCCAATTTCGAACATTTCTAATGTATTTGTAAGGTGATTTGAGATTTTTGCACCTACATGTATTTCTTTTTACCTTGCATAAAACTATCAATTATTTTATGAATAAAACAAAAGATCTGCACGTCATTTAATAATTTTATTCAATGTTTGAGCAGCTGAAAATGATTTTATGAAGCGAAGAAAGTTTTCGACTTTTAGCATTTAATTCAAAGAATATATAAAGATATGTTTTATTGAATCAGATGACCCGAAAAGTAGCCATTTGTTATGTAAGCAGCCAAATCAGTATGAATTGAAATGGTTTTGCATCAGTGTTTATTTACATTGAATATCAATACAAGGAATATGACATGATCACAAAATTTGTGAACGAATTTGATTTAATTCGACAGTTTTCACTGTCTTATTTCTCACAAATGAATGCTTTCTCTTTGTCACAAGGTATGTCGATCCATTCACCATACATGTCAAATATAACGCAGTATTCGAATGGATGTTTTGAAGGTTCACCTTTTCTCCAGTTCATATAATCATCTGTCGGTCTTAAAGAGTGGTTCCACACAAATCCAGTGATGGCGGAAGAGTTATCATAAAGGCCGATCCAAACATCAGTGTTTTGTGCTGCAAAAATTAAAAGAAATTATATATTCATAAAAATATTTAAACTTAAAACGTTCAGTAACCTTTCAAATTCAAAAAACAAAGCATTATCATTATAAAACCATGAACATATAGTAATGTTGAAAAGTAAGCAAGTACTGTGGTTTCATCAATATTCGTTGAGCACCAATTTTCGAGGATTTCGTTGTTGAACAGATCCACGAATTTAAATGTTCATTGAATTAAGAAATTAATTAGTATGAAACCACAGTAATCTAAATTCATCACGAATATTTTGCATTGTTTTAAATTATCAAGAGATTTGAAACAAACCGAATCCATCAACCATTGTGTTCTCCTCAGCAGATGTTATTTCCAGCAAATAATAATCCATGGCAGAGCAGTATTTCTAAAACGATATAGTGACAAATTCAGTTTACATGTTTATATTTACGACCACTGAATATTTTCTCCTTTATTTCTTAAGAAAACCCATTGCGCTAATCACTGCATGAACTACATTAGGCATGTCGCCTGTACAGATTTCTTGATCACAGGCTGTTCCATCAATGAAACGTATAAAGACGTTCGCATCATTAATGCAATATTTAAACTTTTTAATTCTTCTTTAAATGATTATTTAAACAGATATAAATATAAACAATAAAATGTCTTTCTTTGTTTGTTATTAGTGGAATTAACGGTCGCAGCTATTGCAGAAAAAATTTACATAAAAAGTAAGCGGGTTATGTATTTTTTCTGCAACAGCTGCTTCCATTAATTCCAGTAATAGACAGACAGACATTCTTTATTTCCTCTGCAGCAGAGATCAATGCATCAAACTATTCAGTATGTATAACAAAATTTGAACTTTGGAACAAAAATATGGAAATATGTACACAAATTACTGTCCATAATTTAAACACTATGTACATCATTTATCAATTTTTCTGAAGTTTTAAACTTCATGTAAGTGATTGTTCATTTCTGTCATCATACGCGCAACACCAGTTGCAACAGCAAGCATAAACACTTCCCACTCCCCCTCAGATACGATAGAATCCCGTCTTGATCCAAGAATGGTATCAGCGATTACGTCGTCACTATTATTTGTGAGATTACCGTAAGATTGTATATTTATCGCGTTTACTATTTCGTCCATCAAGCTGTCTCTGCTTGCAAATAGCGTTGGACATTCAAAGAGAAAATGCACTGCAATATCACTTGTGGTCCGCGTACACAATTTGCAGTTCACCTCCTCTTAAACGATGTCGACCGAGAGTCTAATTACTGAGGCTAATTTCCATGTGTGTTTCGGAAGCTTCAAACCGAGTAGCCAAAGGGGATGAGTTGATAAACTTTCATGTATTTTTGCGTATCTGCGAAGCTCTTTTCTTTGATTCAAATTCTCCCTCCACTCACGTTCAGCAGCAGTCTCAACTACAGTTCCTACGAATTGCTTCCAGGTGTATTTTGGAGGAACGTCACGATTCAAAAGGTACTCCCTGAAAAAGTAATCAATGCTGTATTCCCTCATTATGGAGTAAATATCTGCTAGGAATCCACGCTTCGGTCTTGGTGTCACCGAACCGAAAGAGCACAACCTTGCAATGAAAAGCTTTTTGTAGAATAGACAATAACTTGATGTACAGAGTCTGTTCCAGAACATCAACTTGATTTTATCTATACTTCTTTTCATTTCAACCAGGCCAAGGGAAAAAATGGTACACGGTGTTGGTGATCTTTGGTCAAATCCTTGCATTCGACGGGCCACGTATCTCTGTACAATTTCCACTTCTTCGATCGACTTTTTGGAGATCACATCCCATAATTTGCATCCATACAAGATCGATGGCATGACAACTGTTTTCCATAATTTAACGCTGGTCATGGGATGTATACCGTGATCATGAACTATGTTGATAAGCGAGTTTAATATGCGTTTTCCCTTCCTGCATGCTTGTGTGATTGCTGTATCAGTTCGTAACCTATCAGTTAGGACGACCCCAGCATAAACATTCTCTGAGTGTAGGTTAATGTTTTCCTGGCCAAGAAAAAATGGTCTAGCCGCAGGTTGTTTTTGTCGCTTTCTACTAGAGCTAAAGAAGAGAACACAACTTTTGTTAGGATTATAGCGCAAGTGCCAACGTGTAGCGTAATTGTAGACAATATCTAGTTGCTTCTGGAGACGACTGGGAGTGTTGGATATAAGTTTGTCAAGGCCAGGTGCTTTACCGTTTTTCATTTTCTCCATTGCTTCTGTAACCTCTTCCTTCCTTATCATAACATCACAAACTTTATCAAAGTTTCGATAGGATTCTTCCTTCATGCTTATTACAGAGATCTACATGTTCTTCGAACCTCTGATCAAACAGCGGGTCTTTTGTCTTTGCAGCAAGTGTTTTGTAGTGTTCGTACCATGCTGTGCGAATGATATCTGGATCGCGTATGATCACTCCGTTGATCCGCTGTTCATCAGGTGTCCATGATTTCTTATTTTGATTTTTAATAGTGCGATAAAATAGACTCATATCCATTTCTGCTGTTTTCTGTAGTTGATCCAGTTGTTCTAATTCGTACTGCTTTTGAACAACAGAAAGTGCATTTGTAAACTCCCTTTTTGCGGCTTTATATTCTCTGTAGGACTGAAATTCCATGCCACGTGGCCTATTATGTTCAATCCACACTGCTCGCTTTTGTCGATTAATAGCGTGAAGGTTCTTTACATCTCCGTATTTCCAATATGGCTTCAAGTATGAACGATATCTCTTTCTAGGAAGTGATCGTTTGGCTGCGTTCAAAAAGATATTCGTCAGGTCTACTATGTATTCATCAAGTTCACCTTCAGTTTTCCCCATCACATTTCTTTCTAGATTCTGTAGCCCTTCTTGGATACACTGTCTATATAAGAGCACATGGTCGTTTGTAACTCGTTTCCAATTTACATACACGTCATCATCACTATTTCTCTTACGTCCATTAAATGTTGGAAATTTACATGGTAGACGTATATTCAGATGATCTGATTCGGAAGATGATCTGAACAGTTAAGATGATGGTCATCTATTATCCCACACGAGTCAATAAAATCTTCCTTGTTCTTTTGGATAATAGCGTGATCTATCATGGATGCCTGAGTTCCATTGTGTGCCATAAATGTGTAATCAGGACCATGCGACTTATGCTGACTCGTTACTGATATTAAATCTCGTTCGACCATGAAAGATTCAATAATGATACCTCTATCATTTACATGGGAATGATTTTTGACTCCATGTTCTTTCGACAGATGTGCATTGAAATCGCCGAGTATAAATACTGGCCCACATTCACTGTATGCGTCAAAAAGTTTCTCTACACTTTCTATTGATTGTTTGTACTCATCTATCGAAATGTTGGTCGAGGGTAGTAACACTCCAATGACATATATCTCAATGTTTTCAAGCTTCACAACCGCTATCATCACCCTGTCCGTACAATCGTGTTCAATGGGGAAGACCTGGAGTTGCTTGCACCTGACCACATCAAGGCAATTCCACCAAAGCCTGTAGATCTTGTACGATTTTCCAGTTCGATAGGAATACGTTTATCGTGGATCCCATACACATTAAACTCAGTGTGAATCGTGTCCAGAAAGGTTATTTGTTCAGGTAAAAGCAATGTTCTTTAACGACAAAAATATCACTTTCGTCTAACATTTTTCGTCTAAATTTTTTCTGCAATAGCTGCTACCGTTAATTCCAGTAATAACAAACAAATGTGACCAAGTAATTACATATTTTAATTCATATATTTATTTAGGCTAATACCGTACTCACTTTTGTTAACTTATTTCTTATTCGATTATTGAATTTAGTGAGTATGATTCTAATATTTTGTAAAGGCTTTTGTCGAACACTCTTTGTAATCTCATTCCTGACTGGCGTATGGTTACATATGGCGCTGCGAGCAGTCACTTAAAACGGCAATGGCAAAGCACGTAAATCCCGAGGACTGAACGACTACAAACTACGGAGGCCAACGGGGGAAACAGTTTCAAGGCGACGACAAACTACGACGGACGATAGGGAAATCCAAGATGGCTGGCGGTGTACCACGGACTTGACCCATGAACTGTGTATGACTTGAACTTTAATTTTTTTTTCTCAAATTTGGACAGTTAAATTATTACATTTGACATTTATTTATAGAAA
>PRKT01000091.1:24606-40920 GCA_003671525.1 Saccostrea glomerata | reverse complement strand
CTACCCTGCGTATGGGTATTCAGTTACCAAGCTAAGCAACTGTTAAGTGTATTGTTATGATGATCAATGGTGCCTCTTTCAAAATTGTGAATGCCATATAGCATCTGGCTTAAAACATGAATCAAATTCAATACACTGTAACTGGAAAGTTGTTGCATAATGCTCAGGTGACCTATAAGGCCCGTGGGCCTCTTGTTCTTATGTACAAACTGAGTTCCCATTTTACACAAAGATTGCAATGTGTCATGAAAATTTGACCTTTATATACTCGACACTAATTAATGATCATTGAGCAGTGAAGGATCTTTATCGTGTCAAAACCTATCGTAAAACGGGGTCTCGCTTTTAAAAGTCTCATTCGAAGGACCAGCAACGTTCATTTTTTCGTTCTCCAGGTACCAAGCGCATGGCGAAGGAACACTTGCTATCCATTTTTATCGACTTTGGTCAGTCGCGGCCGAAATTCGAACTCACGACCTTCCGAACACGGAGCAAGGGCTCTACCGACTGGGCTAACGTGACGGTCAAACACTTTAGAAAAGAAGACAATAACACTGTAAGACGTAACAATAAATGGCGTTTTACATAGCTCTTTTCGACAACATAATAATTTTATTAAACAAAAAACATACATGTATATGTATACATGAAGGTACAAGTTATTTTGGATGATCATTGCTGTAAAGGGGTTTATTTGTTTCAAGTTGATCACATCTGATTTTTTAGAGGTCCGTGTTTGCTCCGCTCATGATTTGTATCGTGTAAGCAGACTTTTGAGCTTGAATAGTTATTTTTTTCCCATATATTTCATCTTATATTCATCTGTGAATGCCACTGAAATATCCTGATTACAAATGCATATATTTAATATGCTTTCAGTTTACATTTTTTGACTATTATAAACAAAATATTTTATTCAAGTTTAATGGAACATTTGAAATTACAGGTACAACTATGCCGACTGCAATGTACAATGATGTGCATGATGACACAGGCGGAGCAGGAAGTGACAATCCCTTTCAATTCTCAGCTTCTATTATTCTGTGCGTTTGTTGCCTTCCCGTTTGTTTTGTGCTAATTATTGTCGCCACAACCACTTCAAATTTCCAAGACAACCACCCAGTTATCTGGAGTATTGTCACTGTGACTAGCTTTGTTAGTACCATAGTTACAGTGGCTATTTGGAAAAGATTACGGTCAATCGGAGAGGAGGCTGTCACCTGTAGAATAAAAGATGTTGCTTTAAAACCTAAGCTTTTATTTCTTTGGATATTTGGATTTGCCAGGATCTTCTCTTCCACATTGGAGTTGGCTGTTGGATTTTATTGCATGGAACATAAAGCAAAACAAATGTTTGCTGGTGAAATATCTTTGTCCGTTTTTACAAACTTTTCTGAAATCTCGTTCATTATCACTCAGTTGTGCTTTCTGAGTGCCTATTCGACTTGCAAATTAAAAGCTGATGGCATGGTGAATTTTGGACTATCAACTATCATTCTGACCAACATTGTACAATGGTTCAAAATTATATTTACTACTTTGGCAAGAAATGATTTGATAAATGTTATGCACATGAATGAAACCAACAACACTTGTTTCCACAGTAATGAATTCAAAAAATTCGAGAAAGACATCTTACCGTACACAGAACCTATGTCAACAGAGTATGGACTTCTTGCTGTTGGAATGGTTTTAAGATTAGCATCATTTCTGGACAACGGTGAACCAACTTCAGAATCCGAATCCAGAAACACGGAGCACACACCATTGCTTAGCATTCATCATTTCGGTTCGACAGTTAAAACTGAGGATGTAAGCAATGTTCACGGCCCAGATGTTGAAAGAGCAACGAATGATCAGCATCAGTTCAGAATCCCTCCATTTTATTGTTGTCTTCTTGCAGCATTCATCATTTGTCTTCCTATACTGGTAACAATTATTCTTAATGCCTATGGGGAAGCCGATGTACAGTTTGGTCTAGGAGTTGTGCAGTTCTTGTTTAAGGTTGAACTCACGGCATTATTAATAATAACCTGTTATCTCTGGTATGTACAGTTTGGCCAACAAAATATTTCAGACAGGACATATGATGGGAAAGTTATTCTTCTTTTAAGCACCGCTGGCACCGTGTCCAACTTTGCATTTGGACTAGTTGCAGGCATTGCTATTGAAAATGAGGAAAAATCTAGTATCGCAACTTTTCTTATTCTACAAAAAATTCTTGAAATCTTCTTGGTTGTTGTTCAAACAACTCTCATCCTGAAATCACAACGTTTGCGTGCGGTTTTCTCCTTCAGAACAAGTGGATGTGTTCCAGTCGACAAAATGTTCCATATTTTTTTCTTAATTCGTGTTATAATGTGGATCGCAGATAGCTATATTGGCAAAAACACGGAAAAGATCATGCCTATTGAATCAGAAGTATATGGAGACAAATACTGGAAAGCTATCAATGATGTTTTATACCCAATAACAATGTTTTATTTGTTTCACACAGCTATTGACTTTTATCAAATGTACAAAAAATACGAAAAGTCAATTTAGAAGGACATAGCACATTGTTACTGCAAAACTATTTCTATGGGCATTCATTTTACATGTTTACTTTGAATTGAATTTGCAGATGATTCAATAAACATTTTTAAAGTATCAATCCGCTTGAAAGTTCCTTTTTTACTCTAAGGCATTTTTGAAAGTAAAATTTGCTTATTGTCTGCGTTTAATTATTGAAAATTAAATAATATTGAAGAAAAAAGTTTACAAATCGAAGCAGAATTAATGAGTGTTATATATATATATATATATATATATATATAACAGGAGTTGTGCAGTTCTTGTTTAAGGTTGAACTCACGGCATTATTAATAATAACCTGTTATCTCTGGTATGTACAGTTTGGCCAACAAAATATTTCAGACAGGACATATGATGGGAAAGTTATTCTTCTTTTAAGCACCGCTGGCACCGTGTCCAACTTTGCATTTGGACTAGTTGCAGGCATTGCTATTGAAAATGAGGAAAAATCTAGTATCGCAACTTTTCTTATTCTACAAAAAATTCTTGAAATCTTCTTGGTTGTTGTTCAAACAACTCTCATCCTGAAATCACAACGTTTGCGTGCGGTTTTCTCCTTCAGAACAAGTGGATGTGTTCCAGTCGACAAAATGTTCCATATTTTTTTCTTAATTCGTGTTATAATGTGGATCGCAGATAGCTATATTGGCAAAAACACGGAAAAGATCATGCCTATTGAATCAGAAGTATATGGAGACAAATACTGGAAAGCTATCAATGATGTTTTATACCCAATAACAATGTTTTATTTGTTTCACACAGCTATTGACTTTTATCAAATGTACAAAAAATACGAAAAGTCAATTTAGAAGGACATAGCACATTGTTACTGCAAAACTATTTCTATGGGCATTCATTTTACATGTTTACTTTGAATTGAATTTGCAGATGATTCAATAAACATTTTTAAAGTATCAATCCGCTTGAAAGTTCCTTTTTTACTCTAAGGCATTTTTGAAAGTAAAATTTGCTTATTGTCTGCGTTTAATTATTGAAAATTAAATAATATTGAAGAAAAAAGTTTACAAATCGAAGCAGAATTAATGAGTGATATATATATATATATATATATATATATATAATTATATATATATATATATGTATATGTTTTTGTTCATGTAAATACGGTTGACTCTGTAGAATAACTTCTTGGTGGTTTTTGTTTTTAGTCAACTCTTTGTTTTTAAAGTGCACGATTTTTTTTTGCTAAGGCTTCATGCAAAGTATATGTACATTGTCAAAATGCAAAGCTCCTTTGGAGTGATACGATTTTCTTTTTTTTTTAGTGTCAGATGAGTAAATTTATTTGTTCAACAGGAATTGAACTAAAATACATATACAACAACAGCAGTGTAGAAAATGTTTGTAACATTAAGGGAACAACGCCCATTAAATTTAACATATTACCTTCACCGCCTTTTACATATGCATCAATTTCACTTGATTTATCTTAAATTGTTTGCGATGTGCACAAACATCAATTCATTTTCTTTGCTGTCCTTGACAGGTAAAATAGCTCATGAAAATCATTATAGGATTTCAATGTGTCATAATAAAGCTCTGTTGCCATACATAAACGACAAACGTTAAAATGTTTCTAAGAAAAACAAAACAAACATTGGACACGTAATTTATTTTTAAGAATTGATGTATTTATTACCTCGGTGTATAAGCAATGTATTCTTTCTCCCCCCTTCTCTATCATCAAAGGGATCATTATTTTGATGCACCATCATTTTTAGATATATACCGAACAGAATATCTTATATTTAGCTGAACTTTCCAAGAATTATAAAGTGACCACACTATAATATTTCATAATACACTTTTCAATTTTTTTAAATTTGTACACAGCGCTGCTTAAATTTCTTCTTCATTGAAGCTAATAAAAAGGCCCACGGGCCTTATAGGTCACCTGAGTATTATGTAACAACTTTCCGACCATATTGAATTTGGTAAGTGTTTTAAACAAGAGTCATGAAATTCAAAATTTTGAAAGAAGCACAATTATTTATTATAACTATAAGCATGCTTACTTTGCTTACTTAATACCCAGAGGTAGATCAGGGTAACGAACAGAAAATGCATTTTCACTTTATAACGACCAGTTGTGCACCCCAACCCACAAGAACCACTGACCCTGGAGCCACATATTTCAAAATTTTGGAAATTTTATCACAAGTTTTAAATTTTATTTCATCATAAATGGTTGATTAAAACCAAAATGCAGATTTCAAAGCATTAATTTATTTTCAGACTATGTATGCCCCCAGCCCCACCCCCACAGTACCCCTAACCCAAGGGCCCTGAAATGAACCATTTTGGTAAGGCACCTTTCTTTAACTTAAATATGTACTTAGATCATTGACATATTACCCAGGAACAATGGAAAAGAATTTCTAAAGAATTAATGCATTTTCACAATATAATCACTAGAGCCCCACCCTAACACCAGAACCCCTGACCCAGGGGCCATGAAATTCACAAACTGGGAAGAAGAATCCTTCCTCATCATACAAATGTAACTATGTATATAGTTCATTGGTTTAATACACAGGAGCAGAGAAGAAGATTTTTCAAAGAATTAATGCATTTTCACTATATAATCAATAGAGCCCCACCCTAACCCCTGACCCAGGGGCCAAAGAATTCACAATGTTGGAAGAGGCATTCTTGCTCATTATAACTATGTAGTTAGTTTGTTTCTTTCATACCCAGGAGCAGAGAAGAAGATTTTCAAAGAATTTATGCATTTTCACTAAATAATCAATAGAGTCCGACCTAACACCAGAACCCCTGACCCAGGGGCCATAGAATTCCCAATTCTGGAAGAGGCATTCTTGCTCATTATAACTATGTAGTTAGTTTGTTTCTTTAATACCCAGGAGCAGAGAGGAAGATTTTCGAAAGAATTAATGCATTTTCACTATATAATCAATAGAGCCGCGCCCTTACACCAGAACCCCTGACCCAGGGGACATAAAATTCACAATTTTGGCCACAATGAGAAATCAAAGTTTTACATAGAAATATATAGGAAAAAAACTAACTTTAAAAGTCTTCTCAAGACATAACTGTGTACTTGGCTAGTCTATTTAATGCTCATGAGCAGAGAAGTAGATTTTCAAAGAAATAATGCATTTTCACTATACAATCTATTAAGCCCTCCCTAGTTTGGTAGAGGACTCGATGCTTATAACAGTCATGCCAACAGTTTGTCTGCTTGATGTCCAGGAGTATAGAAGAAGATTTTTGAAGATTGCATTAATTTTAGTGGTTTTGGCCACACCCCTAAGGTCCCAGGGGGGCAGGGTCCATGAAATTGACAATTTTTGTTCCCCTTCACCCACAGATACTTTGATCTAAATTGGTTGAAATTGGTTAAGCGGTTGCAGAGAAGAAGCTGAAAATGTTCAAATGTTAACGTATGACGGACGACGACGGACAAAAAACGGATAGCAATAGGTCACCTGAGTTAACTCATGTGACCTAAAAATAGGCTTGAACAAAAATCATTTGCTTAGCAAGAATTTAACGTTAAATATGAAAATATTACTCATTTGAGGTAGCCCGATCCTCAGGTCTTAAAAGTCAGGAATTTGGTATTAGAAAGAACTTAATCGTATAACAATGTTTCATATTTCCGAAATGAAATCCAAGTCTTCGATGACTCTTTAATCATACATGTACTGAAATGCATAAATGAAAATTTTTGAATGAAAATATTTCAATTTCAGATCTATTTTGAGACTATTTAATTTTGCTTTACACGATTAAATTTTCAACAAATAGGTTCGATGTCTTCTGTAGTGGAATAACCATATATTGTTTAGTCGCTTGCTTATGGTCGGTGAATAATTAACAAGACGTAATTCCAAGTGCGACTTTACGACTGTTACCAAATTGGACAAAACAGAAGTGGTATTTCTCTGTAATATGGGGGGTTACAAGTATGTAATGTCTGCATCCATGTACACATGTATTCTAATTCATATGCTTCCCTGTTTAATTCTTTCTGCACTAAAGAATTTCCACTGTGGAATGCATCCTACTATGGGGCGTCGTTTTAACATTTTTTCCTACTGCTACTGAAAAGCAGCCAATTAGACCAGTATCTGGGGTAGCCACAGATGGTCGTGCCAGCTTCCGCTTTTGACGGATCAGTCCGATTCAAAATCGCGACATAAAGATCAACTCTTAATTCAACCACTAACATTTTAATATAATATGATCTAAATTAAGCAACATATGACGTAAAATTTAGAATTATTTTTGTTAAGAGATTAATTTAACCCCTACATGTACAAATGATTAATAATAGAGAGAAAATATTAAACAAATTAACACTAATCTATGTTCAAAAAAGGTTTAAAATTTCAACGAATGACGTCATAGATGTATTACAATTGTGAAGTGAAAATTGAAACGAGGATTCGGATAAAACGACATGTAAACAAACACACGTGAGTGAATATGTAGACTTGACAAAGTGAACATTTGATTGATTAGTAATGTTCAAAGGTTAAATAAAGTTTAAATTCTCTTCTCATTGGACCTCTTGCATAAATAAACTGTACTTTTGATCCGAAAAAAATGTATTGAGGCTAGGTGGTCAGCACTTGACAATTTTCCTTTTTTTATTGTTCATAAACGAAAATTAAGTAGCATTTGGAAAGATCTTTCACAGGATGTACATTAAGTAGCTATGGCAAACACTCAGCAAACTGAACAGAGATGCTTACTCTTAGACCTGATCCCACCACTAACGCTTGTAGTATTGCTTTTTTGTTTGCACCCCATGTTTTGTAGCAATGGACTTTAAAGCTCGAGTCCGTTTCCTCCATATTTTTCATGTGTACTTTGATGTGGCCGATTTGTGTATGAAGTCTGATTGAAAAGGGACAAAGTAAATTGGACTGATAATTTGAAAGATTTTACAGCCTTTTATGTTTTTGGAATGTCTATTAACAAAATTTCCATTCCGACTTCTGGACGTTTATTATTTAGGAGCAGAGAAGACTTTCAAAGAAATTTTTTTTTTACATTTTTTCAATATAAAATCATTTGAGCCCCGCCGTTACACCAGAAACCCCGTTCATGAAATCCACAATTTTGGAAGAGACACCTTTCCTCATCATAGGTATGTATAAAGTTTGTTTAATAACCAGGCGCAGAGAAGAAAGTTTTCAAAGAAATAATACACATTCACTATATACATGTAAACTATTTAGTTCCGCCCTAGCTGTATGTAGAAACTAAAAATATACTTGGCAAAAAAAGTTTAAGACTTTAAATATCAGGATCGAACGTCGTTAAAAACAATTTTTTTGTTTTTGTTTAAGCAAGACTGAGTGATGCAGGTTATAACTGATCATCAATCAATATAATTGAAATGAATATTGCTGTGATTTTTAAAAGATGCTGTTGCCATGTTTGCTTCGTTGCTAGTCAACTTTGTTGCAAGGTTACCAAGGAAAACGTTTTCTTTTCTTGAGTGTCACAGTCAATACTATGACTGGTACTGATATGAACAACTTTGCAGAGGGGGCTGAATATATACAATACCCTATCTTGTTCTTTGTTTACATAGACTTCATACAATGCAGTATCATTTTATCGTATCAGTGCTCGGACATTTCGAACAACCCTCGTATATGGAGAAACGAACAGTTTTCAAGCTAAAAAGTCCATTAATAAAACAAAATAAGATAAAAGCAAACAAGGACCTCCAAAACCGAAATTACAACTCAATAATTTATTATAGTGAGAAACAGATATGGAACATCATTGCAAACACTGTGTGATAATAAATAACATTCAAAAACTAGGTAAGAGCCGTTTATTATATATTTGATTTGATATAAAATTATGGATTCTCTTTCGGCGGTGAATATATATGGTTTGTTTTTCACCGGAAAAATATCTATTATTTTGACAGAGGCGAAGCCGAGATTAATATAGATATTTTCTGGCCAATAATAAAGCATATTTCCCAACGAAAGGGTTCGTAATTGTTCAAGAAATAATTCCTGCATTGGAGGAATTGTTGGGAAATATACTCGTATGTACATGTACCCTAATAGTCGATCGATTTTCTTGGCAAGTATATACTGAGGGCGAGCTTTTAGCTCTACTCGTCAGAGAGGAGAGGAGCTTATGCTAATATGTTTGCGCATTTTTTCAACAATTTAAAGTTAATTTCCTACTCCAGATGCTAAGATTGTGTCCGTAAAAACTCCTTTCGCAAAAGACAGCTGTATCAACAACGGCACCATGTTGATTATGAATGTAAAAAGAGTATTCTTATTTCTTCATATGAAAGAAAAATTCTCCAGAGGGACATTAAAACAAACAACAACAATCTGCCTGTGCGTCCATCTGTAAACTTTTCACACATTCAACTTCTTCTTAAGAACCACTGGGCCAGTTTTAACTAAACTTGGTACAAAGCATCCTTGGGTGATGGAAATTGTTAAGATTACGTCCCCTTCGAAGGGGAGATAATCAAGAAAATAGAGAGGGGTTATTAAAAAAATATTCTTCTTGAGAACAACTAGGCCAATTTTTAATCAATCTTTATACAAAACATTCTTCGGTAAAGGGGGGTTTTGAATTTTTAATATGACGAGCCAAACCGTCTTCCAAGGATAGGTAATCAAGGGTGAGGTCATTAAAAATCTTCTCAAGAAAAACTTGGCCAGGAAATTTGAAACTTATATAGAAGCATTTTAAGATAGTGTAGATTCTAAATTGTTCAAAGCATGACCCCCAGGGGTAGGGCAGGGCCACAATTGGTTTTACAAGGGAGAACAATCTTGTGAACAGCATGGCCAAAGTTTCTCAGATGAGCGCTCTGCATGGCCAATTGGCCTTTAGACACCTGTCCCCCGGACAGACAGACAGACAGACGGACAGACAGACGGACGACGGACAAAATGTGATCAGAAAAGCTCACTTGAGCCTTCGGCTCAGGTGAGCTAAAAAACTATACTGCGAAAATCAACATGCCGTCTCCATGGTGTTGATGAATTCTTTTGTACCGACTTCTACACCGAATTTTCTGGTGATTGCCTTTCTACTCGGAGAGTTAACCAGCTGAAAAAATCCGCTGTGATTACGAACTCATTTATATTCATGAAAATTTCTGTTTAAAGCAAGGTCTTTTGAAAATCCCGACAGTTCTGCTATCTCCATTTCTTTTCTTACTCAGATGAGAGACATGATTCTAAGAACTTGGATTTTTATACTCTATCTTTTTGTTAACGAAGCCGAGGGACAACAAAATGTAGACAGTAGACAGCCACCAAGAAATTCTAATGTAAGTACCTATTCAATTAATAAAATGAAAATACTAAAAAGGAATCATATGCCCGTTATATTTCAAAGTATCTGAAGCTGGTTAATTTCAACATGTATTTAATTAAATCCAAAAACAATATAATCTCGTGAAAATAAAATATTTTTCGGTCCTTAATTGATGACTTCAGAACTTCACAAGGACTTGGTTGAGGACAGACGTTTTTCAACAATAATGCCCTCACCAAGTTTCAACAAAAAGAAAATGAATTTTTAAAAGGCATTTGGTGGGTGTCTGCATTAATATCACCCCTCTCTGAAACTGATGACAAATATACCGCCGGTTTTTAAAATTGTAAGGAGTTTATAATAAACTTAAAATTAAAACGTTAACTTGATTTGAAGAGTCGAATCACGTCTCAACTGGACGAGAAACGATTCCTCAGATCAAGTTACTTCAATAGTAAAAAAATATTTATTGTGAAATTTCACAGTGTTGGTGTGTATATCCTTTAAGAGATTTTGAGATCAATATAGTAATTAAAAACACATGCTAATGATGTTATAAATATAAGTCGTATTTTCTAATAATTGGAAGAAAGTATCGTAAGACTTGTCATTTCAGGGGTCATTCACGCTTGATTTTTGTAATACTGTACATTGAACTTTAAAAAAAAGATCAATAAACTTTCTTTTTGCACTAAATTTACTTATAAACAGTGAATATTTACAGAAGAAGTACATTATTAGACAGACAGACGTCAACGAAGTTTCGTGGTTATATATTTTTGGTCGTGTCCATCTATCTGTCTAGCTGTCTGTTTGTACGCAAAAACTTTAACCTTGCCTATAACTTTTGATTTTGTGCAGCTATGACTTTCATATTTCACACGTGTATTTCTTGTGACAAAACCTTTCTTTAGGTACCACCAAATTTGACCTCTTGACTTTGTAGTTTGACCCACTTTTGCCCAAACTTTTACTTTTGCCATTTCTTTGAACAGTAGATACAAGTTTTTGTACTTCATATAAGTATTCTTTGTGGAAGGACCTTTCTTTGGATATTAAAGGGATGCAGGAGTTCCTCGATGACAATATTTATGTAGTCTTCGATGACGAGTCTTACAGCTAAATATATTGGAATCCCGATGTGCACTTCATTAGCTAAGACGGTTTTATTCAATAACTTTTACAAGAGATAAAGAAACATCTTGTAAATGTTGTTGTGGCCTGTAGAATTCAACAATAAGATCCATCCAAAATATTTAATAATAATTATTGAATTAATAGGCCGAGATGGGGACTACTGAATACGTGAATCATACTACTAACATGACTAACCTTTTTTTCTTTAACTTTTCAGGCATCTCGTAAGGAGTACTGTAAACCAACACCTGCCGATATATATGGCCCATACTACATTACACATTCAACCCGATTAATTCAGTACTGTACCGGAAACCCAAGAAGTTATTACAATCGCACCCTTACAGTCCATGGACATGTGCTCGGCGAGGATTGCAAGGTTATTCCAGATACCAAAATAGAAATCTGGCAGGCTGACGTAAAGGGAAAATATCACAATAAAGATTGTCGTGGGTACATCGTTACAGACAAAAACGGGTATTATGAGTTCACCACTGTACATCCAGGCAGATATTCCATTGTACAAGGACAAACATATATTAGGCCCCGTCATATTCATTTTAAAGTGCACGGCGGACTGGATCATACGGGGGTCGTAACCCAGATGTACTTCAAAGGTGATCCTTACTTAGGTTTGAATGATCCATGCAGGGGTTGCTCTTCCGGAAGGGATCAACTTCAAACTAGACCGGAACTTTTCTGCGATGACGGTCTTTGCATCATCACTGTAAAATTTGACATTGTCTTACAGACAAAGCCACGTGGTCAACAGTCTCGTGAAATGTTTAATGTACTTAATCGGAGAAAGTGAATATATTCATTTACAAGTCTTCTTATTAAAAGAGAAATATAAAAAAAATATCAAATAGTAACCGTTGAAGTTTCTTAATAAAAAATGTAAAGATGCAACAGAATGTTAGAAAATAATAATTGGAGTTAATTCTGAATTTTGTTTCAAAAATGTTCGCTATTTCAAACAACTTTCGAGAATTAAAATTTAAAAATGCTTATAAATTTGGATATTTAGCATTTTATACATCCATAAAGATTATTTTTGTGAAGTCTCTAGAAATTAAATGCATTAAAGTGGATAAATCAAACGATTGAGGAGCATATTACAGTTCCCTGTCTTTCCTTCTTTTTGCAGCGATTTAAAAGTTTCTAAATGTAATCATTACACTTGTATAAGCAACCAAAGCAGGTAACAAAACAGTCTTCGTAAGGGTCTTTTAAACAAGAGGGCCATGGGCCATATCGCTCAGCGGAGTAGCTTTGACCATGCAGTTTCTTTACCATAATTCCCCCTCGTAATACCTATTGTGACCCCACATGTCATAATTTAGGCAATTTAGACACTATCCCAGAACGCATTCTCATAATTTTTAACCCGAACCCTGAACAATTTAAAATATACACTAACCCAGGATGCTTCCACACAACTTGACACAAGTTTCAGTTTTTCTGGCAAAGTGGTTCTTAAGAAGATTTTAAAGTTTTTTCTTATATATTTCTATGAAAAACTTCCCTTTCGTGCCCCCCCCCCAACCTCCAGGGGTCATGACTTGAACAATGTAGAATCTACACTACCCCAGGATCCTTCCACATAAGTTTCAGCTTTTCTGGCCCAGTGTTCCATTTTTTCAACACCATATCGTATCAAGCGGGGTAACTGCAATTGATTTAACCTATCTAAATTGCATGGAAATTTAATTGATAGGAAAAATCGCCATTTCCAAGATTCGATGGATTCATATTTTAATCTAAATAAAATTGAAATAAATTCCATACACCCAAGAAAGCAAGAAAACTTGATATTAAAATGTCGTAATAGAGCACAAGAATCGAATGATATTTACAACAATTGTAGAAATAGCCGATGCGAGCTTTAATTAATGTTTATGCTCAGCAATACCTAAATTTCAGACAGAAAAAAAATGCAGATTTTGCCGATATTTCAGTATAGTTTAGAGTCTCACCTTAAAACTCTCAGGACACTTTCTTTCAGGTCTTTTCTTGCTTTTATTTCGGATCTTATATCAATATTTCGTGCCAATTGGCTTGAAGACATTTTCTCTACGTTGTTGTTGATTGTTTTGTTTTTTTTTTAGAGAAGGGTGGGGATATTTTATAAGTATTTGTTAGAGTAAGAGTTGCAAATACCTTCACGACCTTAAGCTTGATTGTGACCTTTGGGTCAATAGGGCCAAAGGACAAGGTCATTTATCAAGGTCAAATGTCAATGTCATCAGAGAGAAAGAGAGCGAGAGAGAGAGAGAGAGAGAGAAGGTAAACTTGAGATAAACACTTAAAACTGAAGCTGAATCTAGATAAAGGTAATGAATATTTCTTTATTACTTTTTGACTAAGGGTCAAAGGTATCATTTTGAGGTTTCTCTAGACATTTGCAGTTTGAATAACATGTCCCAAAATCATTTCAAATACTCTTTTTATGAAAACATTTATGGGATAGTGGGAAACTCAATTTATGCGGTTTTTCTCTCATAACCGGAAGTCGTCGTTTTTGTTTCCAATGGGACTGACGTATTTCGAAACTACTAGTAAGATGCTATAAGGTAATTCCAAGAAAGATTCCATAAAGAAAAGTTTAAAATTTTGATTTCTTTGATCACTTCCTGTGACAACCGGAAGTGACGGGGGACAATCTTAACCCATATGGATTTGTCTACTCATCAAGATCTACCACTCCTATAGGTTTGCTGTCTTAATCTCTTTTGGTTTTCGAGATCTAATTATGATAACTTTTGATTTTGAAGACAGGAAATCACGCAACCGGAAGTGAATTTAACAAAGATGTTGGACGTTACTGTAGACATTTGCTGTCTGAATAAAAATACAAAAAATCATAACAAATGCTTTATATATAAAAAATATTTATGGGAAAGAAAAATACTCAAATTCTGTAGTTTTACTCTTATGACCGGAAGTTGTCATTTTTGTTTCCGGTGGGACTGATATATTTCGAAACTTCAAATAAGATACTATAATGTGATGAAAAAAAAATTCAAAAAAGAAAAAGTTGAAATTATCGATTTCTTTGACCACTTCCTGTGACGACCGGAAGTGACGGCGGACAATCTTATCCCAACTGGTTTTGTCTGCTCATCAAGATCTAATACTTGATATAGTATGGTGTCTGAATCTCTTACCATTTACGAGATCTAGCTATGAAAACATTTCATTTTGAGGACAGGAAATCACGCGACCGGAAGTGAACTTTACAAAGATATTTGTCGTTACTGTAGACAGTTGCAGTCTAAGTAACATATCCAAAAATCATTACAAATACTTTATCTATAAAAAATATTTAAGGGAAAGAAAAATACTCAAATTATGCAGTTTTTCTCTAATAACCGGAAGTTGTCGTTTTTGTTTCCGGTGGGACTGACATATTTCGATACTTCAAATAAGATGCTATAACATGATCCAAAAAAGTTTCAACAAAGAAAAAATTGAAATTTTTGATTTCTTTGATCACTTCCTGTGACGACCGGAAGTGACGGCGGACAATCTTAACCCGATTGGTTTTGCCTACTTATCATGATCTATTACTCATATAAGTTTGGTGTCTTAATCTCATACCGTTTCTGAGATATGACTCGGACAAAACTTTTTTGAAAAAAGCGGAAATCGGACGTATCTGACGACCGGAAGTGAATTTTGAAAAACTAAAAACTACATTTGAGAGATATTTTTAGTTTATATCATCCCTGAAAATTTCATGAAAATCCGTACAGTCATCTTTTAGAAATCATCAAAAGAAGAATTGTCAAAAGGGGAAAAAAATAATAATAAAAAGAAACAGTAGAATCGCTATAAGGTCTTCCGTCTGAAACGGAAGACCTTAATAACTAGAAACTCTTGTTGCTACAGCAACGAAGAAGGTCTTCCGTTCTCCTCTATTTATGTGCATGAATGAGCTTTTATCTATGTTAAAAGGCATATAATATTTTTAATGATTTCAGGAAAACAAACAGCCGGAGTTGTAACTTACTAAGATTCGATTCTCGACGTTACTTTAGACAATATTATAGTCTTAATAACATTTACATAGAATATTTTTAATTTTTTTATCACTTTCTGTGACGACCGGAAGTGACGTCGGACGCATTTTATCCTATATAGCTGCCCAATTTTCATGGTTTATTATTCATATAAGTTTAGTGTTTTGATCTGTTTCAGTTTAAGAGATCTCGTAATGTTATCTTCTCATTTTAAGGACAAGAAATCGCGTGACCGGAAGTAAATTTTTGAAAAGATATTTTAGGTTACTCTAGACATTTCAGTCTAAATTAAATGTCCAAAAATCATTTCATATGCTCTTTTTATAAAAAAAAAATATTTATGGGATAGTACGATAATAAAATTATGCAGTTTTTCTCTCATTACCGGAAGTAGTCGTTTTTGTTTCCAGTGGTACTGGCATATTTCAAATTTACAAATAAGATGCAATATGTATTACTAAGAAAAATTCCATAAAAAAATGAAATTTTTTATTTATTTGTTCACTTCCTGTGACAACCGGAAGTGACGGCGGACAACGTTAACCCAAATGAATTTGCCTACTCAGCAAGATCTATCACTCCTATAAGTTTGGTGTCTTAATCTTTTGCCGTTTACGAGATCTATCCATGATAAATTTTCGTTTTGAGGACAGGAAATCACGCAACCGGAAGTGAATTTGACAAAGATATTTGACGTTACTGTAGGCAGTTGCAGTCGGAATAACATTTCCAAAAATCATTACAAATGCTTTATCTACAAAAAATATTAATAGGAAAGAAATATACACAAATTATGCAGTTTTTCTTTAATAACCGGAAGTTGTCATTTTTGTTTCCGGTGGGACTGATATATTTCGAAATTAAAAATTAGATGCTATAATGTGATGCAAAAAAGTTTCCATATATAAAATTTGTTTTTTTTTTTAAATTAATTTGATCACTTCCTGTGACAACCGGAAGTGACGGCGGACAATTTTATTCCAACTGCTTTTGCCTACTCATCAAGATCTATCACTTGTAAAAGTTTGGTGTCATCATCTCTTACCGTTTACGAGATCTAGCTATGATAACTTTTCATTTTGAGTACAGGAAATCACGCGACCGGAAGTGAATTTTACAAAGATATTTGACGTTACTGTAGACAGTTGCAGTTTGAATAACATATCCTAAAATGATTACAAATACGTTAAATGTAAAAAATATTTATGGGAAAGAAAAATACTCAAATTATGCAGTTTTCCTCTAATAACCGGAAGTTGTCGTTTTTGTTTCCGGT
>PRKT01000091.1:0-10805 GCA_003671525.1 Saccostrea glomerata | reverse complement strand
GGGGGGGGGGGGGGGGGGGGTTAAAACAACAAAACCAACTCTCAATTTAATTTCTGTTTGCTTTAATATTGTAATTTTCCTAACCTTACTGTAACACTTTGTCCTATTTTCTAGGCAACACCCTAATAAACCCTTGGAGAATAGAACATTACACACGGCGGCTGTAGCAGGAATCACTATAGGAGTTGTTGGTGTCATTTTGGCTGTAGTTTTAGTGATGATATTCCTGTTGGTAAAAAGGAGACAAAAAGGCAGAAAAGGTAATCATTCTTAATTCAATTCCCTTTCTTCAGATATATAAAAGTTATCCTCTAGGACATATCATTATTCTGTTATTTGTACGTTGACTGCTTAATTGCTTTTTTACGTTTGAACATAATTAACACAGGGTAAAAAGAAATCAGCATTTTCAAACACATTTTGAATAGCAATTTAGGCATCTCTTGGTTTTGTTATCTGTTTGTTGACTTGCTAAAGCCTTTTATATATACAAAGTCTACAAGAGAAACGTAATGAATTAATTTAAATCAAATTCTTGTTGTTTCTCTGAAAAATTAATAAAGTATATACTTAGGACCGTTGTAACTACATATATCACAAACTATTACAACTATCCAGAAAACTAGTTCGAAATATGGTAACTTAAAAATTAGAATTCTTTATAGATCCAAGCAAAATGGAAGAAACCAACGAAGAGTCACAGAATTTAATTGCAATGAATACTGGTACGTTTGTTAATGCACTAACACATAGTGTATGTAATTATTCAAAGTTTGCATTCCTTTACTGATTGCACTTTTTAAAGAAGAAGACACGGTTTGAGGTTTATTGTGCCCTTAAAATTTAATTTTCTTTAAATGTTATGAAAATGACTTTAATAATAGTTGACGAGATGGATACGATATTTCATTAAAGAATATGACATGAAGGAGGACATTTCTGGAAATATGACGTCATTAATTTCGTACATTCAGGAAAAACCTCAAAATGACCCATTTCTGTGCGTATTTTCCATTAGGAAATAGTGTCTGCCACCGTTGCCCACTTTAAGTTTTGTTTAATTTATATTATGTAACTGCTATGAAAAATCACTTATTTCAAATTCTTTCTGGGCGACGATGGCAGAGTATGTTTTTTGAAATAAAATTCCACTGAAAATTGATGTCTTCTGCAACTTTTTATGAAAAAACGGGAAAAAACACAAGTTAATGATTTTCAAAGTACACCTGGGCTAACTACATGTATATGTTTTTTAATTCGGGGGTTGGGGGGGGGGGGTTAAACAATAAAAACTACTCTCAATTTCATTTCAATTTGTTTTAATATTGTAATTTAGAAACTAAAAAATCAGAATTTTTTATAGATCCAAGCAAAATGGAAGGAACCAACGAAGAGTCATATAGTTTCATTTCAATGAATACTGGTACGTTTATTTAAGCACTAACACATAGTGTATACAATTATTCAAATTTTGCATTCCTTTACTGATTACACTCTTTAAAAGAAGAAGGTACCGCTTGAGCTTTATTGAGCCCTTAAAATTTAATTTTCTTCAAATGTTATGAAATTGGCTTTAATAATTATAGTTGATTAGATGGATACGATATATTATTAATGAATATGGGATGAAGGAGGACATTTCTGGAAATATGACGTCATTAATTTGGTTCATTTCTAGGTTTAATCCAGAAAAGGCTCGAAATGACCCATTTCTGTGCTTATTTTCCATTAGGAAATAGTGTCTGCCACCGTCACACACTTTAATTTTTGTATAATTTAAATCATGTAAACTGCTATGAAAAATCACATATCTCAAAATCTTTCTGGGCGACGATGGCAGAGTATGTTTTTCTGAAAGAAAATTCCACTGAATATTGATGTCTTCTGCAACTTTTTAAGAAATTACGGGAAAATACACAAGTTAATGATATCACAATTAGCATTTAGGAGGTCATATGAGAAAAACGATTTGTAGATTCTTACTGACGGGAATTCCTGTGTTTAAGAAAGAATAAATTTCGATTTCTTATATCACTTTCATATTTTAGAAAAATATAGGGCCTAATTTGTATTAAAACTATACCTTCTTCTTATAAAGGTGAATATCAGTACAAGTTTACCGAATAATTTTGGTAAATATTTTTTTATTTTTAATTTTTCAAAAATTCCAAGGAATTTTTAAGCATCAGAATCTGATTTACACCACTTCTTTAATATATTGTTGTACAGTGCTAATGGAAATATTCCTTCACTAATGTAAATATCTTAAAGAGGTTTGGTTGAACAACATTTACAGGAACCCACTATATCTTTGTTAGTAAGGTTTATTATATATATAGTTTTGGAATTCAATGGGTTATAGTTCAGATTCATCCTAGTTGTCTTGGATGTTGAAAACTTACATACATTACATAATTTTGAAGAATTTCTTCCTTAGAAATGAGGCAGTGAGTATAAGTTGGATAACCACTTGTAGAATGAAACCTTCTAAAGTTCTTCTAAAATACATTTTATATAAAAAACAAAAATACTGTTGTTACCTGCTTTGTCAGCAGGGCCCGATACGTACTTATCATATACCCTATTTAATTCTTTTCTCACGTCTGGATTATCGAATACAGATGGATAGATGGGTTTCATATTGCCCCTCAATCTTTAATCCATTCTGCCAAGGTGTCAACGTCTCCTTTTTCATATCTGACCTGTCGCCTGGCGTAAACTTCTACAGAATCCATAATATTTATGAAATTCCGACGAATTGAATGATTTGAGTTGAATGATTTGGGTTCCCTATATTTAGGACCTATTAAAGTTTGTGATTTAAGGTCCCCATTACCAACTATATGAAAAATATGGAGATAACAAACAGTATTCAAGATCAAAAGTCCATAAAACAATACCAAATTGGAACAGAGCAAACACAGACCTCCGAAACATTAGAAGTGGGATCAGGTGCCATGGAGGAATGAGCATCCCCTGTCTACCGATCATAGCGCGCATATTTTCTTTGTCATGATAGGAAAATAACGGAATGGATTCTTTTGTGTATAAAAATATGACATATTAATCGCATCAATTCCTTTCATGGCAAATTTAAGTTAAAAAGATTAAATATATTGTTTAAGCTGCATTATCTTTAGTAAACCTTGGGAGTTCTAGAAACCTACGTACTATCCATAATCACAGATTTGAGCCTATTCTGGTGTCGAGGATTTAATAAATGGAGTTTGCTTGACCTTTTTAAGATTTACCGTTCATAGTTATGATTAGCAATGGTGCCAGACTGCCAGCCTCTTTCAAAATTGTGAATGCCATAATATCTACCTTAAAACTTGAGCCAAATTCTATCATTTGACAGTTGTTGCATGATTCTCAGGTGACCTATAAGGCCCAAGGGCCTCTTGTTGGAAAGTGTCCTGTGATTGATATTTGTGTATGTAATGTTAAAACACCATGTTTAGTGGATACCGGTTCTATGGTGTCAACATTAACAGAAAGTTTTTACAATGAATTCATTTTACCTCTGGGAACAACTCTCATCAAAAACAATGTTATTCAACTCAAAGCAGCAAATGGACCTGACATACCGTATATAGGCTACATAGAAATTGATGTTCAGTATCAAGGGAATGTTATTCCACAACGTGGTTTCCTCATTGTGAAAGACGTCAGTGATAGTGAAACCAAAAAGCGCAAGGAAGCTATACCTGGGCTTATTGGAATGAATGTTCTTAGTGTTTGTAAGAATATTTTATCTACCTGTAACGTTCCGGTCGATGGGAATTTAAATGAAATATTCACAGATAGCAGTGTGTTCGATAGGAAAGTTTTTCATGGATTCGCTCGAGTGAACGGAGCATTACCTGTTCGCATTCCAGCAAATACCGCTATTGTTGTCGAGTGTACGGGACCTCATATTGATGGTGACGTGGTTGCCCCTTGATCAATGGAGGACACTTACATAGAAACTTCAGGACTGTGCATACCTGTAATACCGTTACCAAAGGAAAATTATGGGTCAGAGTCGCAAACACCGATGATGAGGATATTTATATCAAACCACGAACAATGATTGGCACTGTGTCTAAATGTGAAATTCAAAGTGAAAACTACTATTGAGTTCAACCGCATTGGAAGTGTGGAGGAAGAAATTGTTCAGAAGCGTCAAACTCAAAAAGATCCGTGCCCTGATGAAAAATTTCAGTTACCTGAGGACATTTATCAGCTTGATTGTAGTGATGAAGAAAAAGAACTGATCAGCTCGCTCTTCTGGAAATATAGTGACGTGTTTTCTAAAAACGACGATGATATTGGATGTACCAGTACAGTGCAGCATCGTATTCATCTTACAGATAATAAACCAGTTTCGCAGCAGTATCGTCGCATCCCTCCGTCCCAATACGAGGAAGTAAAACAACATATCCGAAAGCTCTTGGATAATGGTGTTATTCGTGAAAGTACAAGTCCTTTCGCTTCTCCAATCGTACTCGTGCGTAAGAAAGACAACTCTTTGCGACTATGCGTAGATTACAGGAGACTGAATGAGAAAACAATCATGGACAAATTTCCCCTACCAAGAGTGGAAGAAACTTTCGATGCTTTATATGGATCGTCTATATTTTCAACTCTAGATCTTACTTCCGGTTACAATAAACTTGAAATTGCAGAAGAGGACATACAGAAAACAGCCTTTACTACTCCTTTTGGACTGTAGGAATACTTGCGCATGCCATTTGGTCTTACAAACGCACCTGCAACTTTTCAACGCCTGATGCAACATTGTTTCCGTGAAGAAGTTTTTAGAATTCTCCTTGTATTCCTTGACGATATAATAGTTTTTTCAAAGTCAATTCGTGAGAATGTTCAGCGTCTAGACAGGGTGTTTTCCATTTTACGTCAGCATGGACTTAAGTTGAAAATGAAAAAGTGTCGATTTTTCAAGCCTTCTGTAAAATATCTAGGCCATGTGGTCAGTGAACATGGAATTAGCACTGATGAGGATAAAATTAAGTGCATTGTGAACTGGAATATTCCACAAAATGTGAAGGAAATTCAATCATTTCTTGGATTTGCGGGATATTACCGCCGATTTATAAAACATTTTTCGCAGATTGCAGAACCCCTTCTAGAATCGCCAAGAAGAACCCTAAGCATCCTAAGACAACTTTCGGTGACAAATGGTCAAAGGAATGTCAGGATTCTTTTGAAAAACTCAAGTGTATGTTGTCATCAGCACCGTTACTAGGATATGCTGACTTTTCATCCCCATTCATTTTGGAAACTGACGCTAGTGCACACGGATTGGGAGCCGTATTATCTCAGAAACAAAATGGACGTACTGTGGTCATTGCTTATGCTAGCCGCTGTCTGAGACCTAACGAAAAATCATCAAAGACCATGAGCAGTCTGAAACTGGAACTTCTTGCACTCAAATGGAGCGTAACTGAAAAATTTCGAGACTACTTACTTGGAAATAAATTTGTCGTGTTCACAGAAAATTTCGAGACTACTTACTTGGAAATAAATTTGTCGTGTTCACAGACAATAATCCCTTAAAGTATTTGTCATCAGCTAAACTCGGAGCATACGAACAGAAGTGGGCGTCACAGTTAGCAGACTTCGACTTTGAAATTAAATACCGTCCCGGTAAACAGAACACCAACGCTGATGTGTTATCCCGACTTTCATCGGACAGTGAAATTCTAAATCAGTGTATCGAAGGAACCAGCATACCATCAGATATAAAAGCAGCTCAATCGTCTGTGATATTTATTGAGTCAACAGATGTTTCATACTGTGATACGTTCCCTAGTTATGCGAGTGATGATCTTCAGGATTTACAATCTAAGGACCCTGTGATTGGAAAGTGCAGAGAATTCCTTGTGTCAAAAACTGTACCAAATCCAAGTTTTTTGCGCAAACAAAATAAGAAAGTTCAGATTCTGCTACGTCAACTAAAAAACTTGGAAATTTGTGATGGTGTTATTCATAGACGGATTAGTGATCCGAAACTTGGTGACCTGAATCAAATTGTTCTTCCTGTGTGTCTAAAAGACGTTGTACTGCAGAGTTTGCATGACGAGAATGGACATCAGGGAATCGAAAGAACTTTCAACATCATCAGACAGAGATGCTACTGGCCACAAATGTTCAAAGATATCAAGAATTATTGTCAGAAATGTGAACGATGAGCAGTTTCAAAAATACCGCCACCAACAGTACACACCAGCATGGGACATTTAAGTGCATCAGAGCCATTGGAATGTATCGCTATAGACTTTTCCATCTTAGAAAAATCGCAGGGATACGAGAATGTGTTATTGTTAACGGATGTATTCAGTAAATGGACCATCGCAACTCCAACAAAAGATCAAACGGCACAGACTGTGGCAAAAGTGTTAGCGAAGGAATTATTCTGTAGATTTGGTGTGTGTTAGAGAATTCATTCCGACCAAGGAAAGTGCTTTGAGGCAGAAATAATACAACTGTGCTCGATATATAACATCAAGAAATCCAGAACTACAGCCTATCACCCCCAAGGCAATGGCCAGTGTGAGCGTTTTAACAGAACCCTCCATGACCTACTACGCTCTTTACCGCCAGCTAGGAAACGGACGTGGCCTGAGTACATAAGGGAGTTAGTGTTTTCCTACAATGTCACACCAAACGCATCGACTGGATACTCTCCTTACTACTTGTTGTATGGTCGTCAGCCACATCTTCCGATAGATTTCCTTTTAGGCCGAAGTACCAAACCGTCAGATGAAATCAACAACGACAGATGGGTAGAGTTACATTCAGAGAAGCTTGCGTTCGCTTACAACAGAGCCAAAGAAGAACTTACCAGAAACGAAACCGCGCGAAAACAGAGACACGACTTTGGCAGATGCGAAAAAGAACTCCAGATCGATCATCGGCGACAAAGTCTACGTTCGGAACCGAGGTGTGCGAGGTCGAGATAAGATCCAAGACAAATGGAAGCCGGAAGTTCACATCATTGTGGATAAACCGTTTAAATCAGTGTATAGTGTGAAACCAGTGAATAGTGATGTTGTGAAAAATGTGAATAGGGTTGAAATAAAACCAGTGATTTGTGATACAAGTATGTGATTATTTTACTGCCACCGTTGTGAAATATGGACTTATTCCGAGTGATGTAAATACTCTATGTGACAGTTAATATTGAACATTTATTTTCATATTGCATATATATATATTTTTTTTTTTCATATTTATGAAATTTTTTATGATATATTTTTTCTTATGTATTTATATATTAATCTGTGGACAGATTAACATTTCGTGGGGGAGTATGTGGTAGACCAAATTTACTATTATAATTTATCTTATGTATTTATTCGTTTTGGGATCATTCTATTTTTCGTTTCATCTAAAGTAATCTTAAATATTTTTATCTTAAATTTCATTGGCTCATTTGATATTATCCAATAGTTTTAATTTACCTTGAGTATAAGTAACCGTTCAAATTAAGCAAAATTGGGCAGTATTACATTTTTAAAGAAGAAATTATATCCGGCTGATATCCAATGCATCTTGTGGTATGCAACTTTCATATTTAATTATTTGTTACTTTACTATTATAGATTTGGGTATAACATATTATTTTAATTGCAAAGTTTATACTTTATCGTATTTTTGCAGTTAAAGTTGTCTCAGTAAATTCTTATATTTTGTCTGTAAGTTCATTTTGCTACAGTACATTTTTCTATTTTCTATGTGTATACTGCATAAACGGTAACTTATTGTCAATGTTTATGAAACAGTTGAAACTATATGTATTTTTTTCTAATGTATTCTTTGATTTTGTTATAGGTCAATGTCTTTATTCTAATTCTTCAATAAATAAAATGGATACCAACATCTGAGTCATCATTTGCCATTAACTGCTCGGTTACATCCGCTCTTCCTTCAGGTACAATTCTGCTGAGCTGAGATGTAGGGTGCTTGACATTCACTTTCTGAACTCTACCACATTACTAGCTCCTCCTGGACAGGGATGGGAGTATTTCACTTATGTCTGTACGTTCTGCCTTGTGTGATATTATTTTCTTTTCGGGTTTTTCAATTTAACTCAGAGTGTTTGATTAATCTACTGTTTGAATTAGAAAATTTAAATTAAAAAATGAAGTAGTTTATTCATTCATTCTACAAAGTTGCTGGGCAGAGAAAAGAATACAAAGGACACAGTTATATGATGATACAGCAAAAAAGCACATGGTTTAAAGCCAAGGTAAGAAAATTCTTTAGTAGAAATCAAATAACTAGACACTAAGTTTTAAAGAAATGATTTTTTTTTTCGTATATTTTTTTCTTTCTAACCTTTTTAATGCTTTACTTTTGGAACATCCTGTAGATATACATGTAGATGTATCTACAAATATACACCGAACAAAACAATCTGTATCAACACTTTCGTAAAAATGCACTCTCTTTTTTTGGAAAAAGGGGTTTAAAATGCAATTGCTTCAGTTGTACACAATATTTTATAAAGCTCCCTTGCCGATAAGTCCTTTTTTTCAACTTTATTAAATCATTGTATAGTAACATTCAAATATATAATATTCTTCATGGAAAACTATGCTTATTGTATTGCATAGTATTGTTATTTAATAATGATTATTAAGGTTTTAATTTCTTGAAAAAATGAATTTGAGCCCGTACCATGTTTGACGTATGGACTGGTAAACACATATTTAAGATCACCATTTTGCTTTATTCCAGCCGTCTTTCAATGAGAAATCATAATTTATTTAGATTATCTTCTGTTATCTTGTCGAACCCTGTTATATATTTAATTACGAATAGTACTATGACGTTTTTTTCTGCATCTACGTCTTTCTTCGTATTTTTATACTTGTTAACATGAAAGTTAGTTTGAATATGATTTACTTGAATTATATCTTTGTTTTGAAGGGAGAGGGCTAATATAGGATTTGCCTGCTGCCGAATCCCGTTCACTTTTGTGAATAAAATTTTGTATGAATTGAGAATCTTTGTCTTGTAAAAAATAATACATGTTAAATCTATAGATACCGCAATGATTAGCGTATCAGGACTGCAGCAGCATCTTTTATCAAATGTAATGTAAATTGTTGTAAATTTTGAATTTACCTGGTGGCAGTAAATTGTCCTGTTGTAAATTTTGTATTATGGCAATTGACTAGTTCAAAATTTACAACATGACAATAGGACTATATCCTTCAGACCCGTTTTTTTCCCCTCATGATCTTAATTGGAAATAATCTGTAACAAGAAATTTATTATCTGCAATAACAAATTAATGTCTTAACAAATTAATTTCGTAATTTGTTAAAACAAATTTATATAAAAAAAAAAAAAAAAAAAAAAAATACTGCTGCGGCCCTAATACATTTCCGTACAAAATGCATACAAACACGAATCAAATACTTAAACAATAAAATGCTTTCTTTGTGTAACCGAGCAGTAACAAGACCAGGTCACTTTTAAATCTTTATTAACAGCAACCAGTAATGGAAATTTCTATGCCAGGAATTGTTCCGGTGTCCTTGTCTGGGATGACGTAGCCAAACGGTGTCTGTACACATCAACCACATGTAACATTAAAACCCCACTGTCATCAGGTAACCTTACACCTCCTTAATTATTGTAAAAAAATTACTCAAAATTATTTTGACTAATTACAAACAATCATACAATTTAATATTTTAGAGACTTCTAGAATGAAGAGGTCAGTGGACCATAGCTTGAAGCGTTCCTCAGTGGTGGCACAGTTCCAAGGATATAACTGGGCCATTTTGATTTCAAGTGCAGTTGGAGGCGTAGCTATGGTGGCACTTGTTGCAGTGGCTATTAAATTGGTATTCATACTTTAATATATCACAGAAAAATGTATCAATTGGGATCTACATGAATATTTAATATAGTCATTGTATTAGAGAAAAAGACTTTATTCTAACACTTATTAATTGGTCTGTATAAGAACTAGAGGTATTTGTGTACAATTAATGCAAATCTAATGAGAGAAATACTTACAAACATTTTAAATGAAATTTTAAAAAGTTAAATGTGCCCTATTTTTAAAAAATTATACTGCAAAGGCACTATAAGCTTCATTCATTATAATTTAATTTCAGTGTAAACAAGACAACTTTTCAAAAGTTTTTTTTAAACATATTTGTAGATTATGAAGAAGTAATGAAAGCCCTAAAAGTGAGGATGATTCTCGCAAAAAAGGAACATTCATGTCTCCCACGATTTAAAGAGATTCGTTTGGAACAGTTATATTTTAATCCCTTTCTTGTCTTGTATGCATTTGATAAGAACCATGTAATATAACAAATATTATTTTCTTCTTCATTTCCTTATCAAGCAAATTATGACATTGACTGTTTGAAAAGAGAGTATAAAAAAACGACCCATTTTTGTGCTTTTTTTCCCCCATAAAGCATTCTTAAAAATGTACAATTAATGATAATTTAATTGAAATCTGAATTTTATTTAGTCTATGGAGGAGAATTTTAATAAGTATGATTTTCATTTCCATATGGGAGTACTTATTAGGTCTCCTTAAATTTTTAATGGATTTATCATATAACATGGAAACATTTGAATTAATGTTAATTTTGTTATTTCGTACATTAAACGAAAATCTACCGGCATTGTACAATTCAAAAGATTTTAATTTTTCCCCCTTATTTCAGCATACTCAGTATCATTTCTTTTTTACGATAAAAATTATCTTGCTTATCTTGTACAAGACAATAAATATTAATATTTACATTTGCTGTGTTTTTCTGCATAAC